>JAVIAB010000092.1:153055157-153262657 GCA_032433765.1 Megaustenia siamemsis
ATAGGTAAAATAGCTGAGAGTATGGTCAATAGCAGACTATACTGGTATCTGGAAACATCTAATACCCTGTGCAACGAACAAGCTGGTTTCAGGGCAGGCAATAACACAGAAGACCAAATCTTCAGGTTAATACAACAGGTCCAAGACGGATTTCAGAAGAGACAACATACTCTAGCCATCCTAGTAGACCTGCAGCAGACTTACGATGGAGTCTGGCGTAAGGGGCTTTTATTGAAGATGAGAGATGCCGGAATACTTGGGAAACTGTACAAATGGGTAAAATATATCCTAGTGTACAGAACAATACGAACGAAATTAAATGAATCTTTATCAGACAAAGAGGTGCTAGAAGGACTACCACAGGGATCACCACTCAGTTGTACTTTTTTAAAATATATATATCAATGATCTGACCAAAACCCCGAATAAATAATCACTATGCGGAAGATCTGGTTATGTGGAATACGAATGAAAATATTAGAACAGCTGAAGCACAACTAAACAAAGATATGAGACACCTAGAAGAGTACTGTAATACCTGGAAAATGAAAATAAATATACAGAAAACAGTATGTACAGTATTTACTAAAAGTATCAAAATAGCTATGGCAAACATCAAACTCAATCTCCAACACAATAGTCTACAAAAAGAGGAACACCCTACATATTTAGGAATACAACTAGACCGACAATTGAACCTGAAGAAACACATAGAGAATCTCACTAAGAAGGCAACACAAAGACTTCAACTAATGAAACGGCTTTCCAGTACCTTATGGGGAGCAGACAAAGAAACACTTAGAGATCTCTATCTGGGATATGTTCGCTCTGTTTTGGACCATGGTAGCTCGCTCCTAGTGACATGCAGCAAAACAACTAACATGGCACTGGACAAGATACAAAATAATGCATTACGACTCATTAGTGGTGCAATGAGGTCCACTCCAGTTGCAGCCTGTGAAATTCACTGCAATGTGGAACCTTTAGAGTTGATGAGAAACAAGGCTGCTATGGTGCTATACGAAAGACAAAAAAGAATGGAGAAGGACCACCCTAACAGAAAATTAGTAGATACATGGACTCCAAAACAAAGAATTAAGCAGATGTCAGTATTACAACATGTCAGAAATATACAAGAGAAATTCCATCTACCTGAAAAACGACTACAAACATCAAGAGTCATCAAAGAAATGCCACCAAGTACGAATTTTAAAAATCCTGAAATAAATGTAGAGATATGGGACAGAATAGATACAAGGGCAGACCCGGTATCAGTAACACTAGCAGCAAGGAAAACAATAGATACTTATCCAGGAGACTGGATACATATATACACAGATGGTGCATCCACTAACGCTACTTCAAAAACTGGATTTGGAATATTATACATTATCCAGATGGAACAGCAGAAGAAATATGTGGCCCTTGTGGTGAAGTCAGTTAAAATTATGAAGCAGAAATAACAGCTATAGAAACAGCAATTTATCATCTAAATACCATTTTCGATACCACACCATCGAAAAAAAAACAAACACAGTCATATTTACGGATTCCAAATCGGCTCTGCAAGTACAGGGAAACAACACGAACAAACCAGAACTCACACAGCTTATCATAGATACAGACAAACTCATTGAAACACATAACAGAACATTGGTGATGCAATGGATCCCGGGACACTCAAATATGCCAGGAAATGATAAGGCAGATACATTAGCTAAGAGAGGATCAAGACAAATACAGATACATACATTCATCACGCTAGACACAGCCAAACAAGTAATAAACTCCAACAGTAGAGAGGAGTGGTTGAATGGATGTTCTCCTCTTTTAGGGAGAACAAAGAGAGAGCTTTTTAAATATATGGCAAGACCAAATCCACAAGACAGCATCAACAACCTAACAAGAAGAGACCAATCCACCATCTTCAGACTGAGAACGGACATGTTATGCTAAATAACCACATTAATAGAATACAACAAAACCATACACCAGTATGTCCACTCTGTAATCACCTACAAGAAACTGTAGAACACCACCTGTTTCAATGTCCAAAGCTCACTGACATCGGAACAACACTACTTCCTCAAAGACCCTCCAAATGGAATACTCTGTACAGAACCATAGCAGAACTTAAAAATACATGCAGATACTACTACAAGGCATTGGGCCGAAGGGCATCAGCTCAAAGGTCGCTGGATCCATAACAGCAACAACAAAAAGCTTGGCATCTCTGTGATGTTTTTAAATATTTGTTCAGTGTATAGATTGAACAAGCTTGGTGATAGGATGCATCCCTGTCTTACTCCTCTTTTTATATAAATGGATGTAGAGTTCTCTTTGTTATATTTTATTATTGCTGTTTGCTCCCAGTATAGATTACATATTAGTTGTATGTCCATGTCATCTAGATGTATCTCTTTTAGGCATTCTATAAGTTGTTTGTGGTGTACTCTATCAAAAGCTTTGGTGTCGTCTATGAAGTAGGCATATATTGGTTTGTTTATTCCTGTTTACTTTTCGATTAATGTTCACATGCAGAATATCGCTTCTTTTGTCCCACCTACCAACCTACTGCATCGAAACTTTTTTTTCACTAGACATGAACAAAATAATAATCAATTTCTTCCACTTTTTCTTCTTCTTTCATTCCTGATCTGCCTTTCAGCTTCAAGGGGAGATATAATTTACGGTATTTTGCTCTTCAGTTCACCTCTGTTGCTGTTATGTTTCCTAGTGCTTCTATTATTCCGTCGATCCATCTTCGTGGTCGACCCTTGGGTCTGGTATTTCCATAACGTTTATTGAGGGCTCGTTGTGTTGTATTTTGATCCCTCTACCTTATCACGTGGCCAAACCATTTTATCTGTTGTTTCTTTATATATTCTATGGCGGGTGTTATTCCTAGCTTTTTTTTCTCATTTCTTTATTTCTGATATTGTCTCTCATGCTGTTTCCTGTCATTCGTCTAACATTTCATCTCCGTAGAGGTTATTTTTCTTATTGTTCTTGCATCTAGGGTCCAGGTCTGGTCCACAACATTGGGATGAAGATTATACAGGTAAAGTGCCCGTTTTGCTTCTAGAGTTATTTCCTTGTTGGACAATAGTGGTCAAAGCTGTCCAGTTATTTGACAAGCTTTGATGCATCTTTGCTGATTGTGAATTGTCGTTTGTCCCCAAACTTCTTAGGTATTTGAATACCTCTACTTGTTTTAGTTGTCTGCCTTCTATAGTTATGTTGATGTTCAATTTCTTGCTAATTTAAAAATATTATCCTATAATTTTGTAGATGAGAAAAAAAAAACGTAAGAAATTGGTTTATGGGAACAAGAGAAACGTAAGCTGTAATATATAATAAAGAAAACTTTCAATGATACATGACACGGTGAATTATGAGTTAGTAATTCAGTTTCTTCTTCTGTGTATCCCTTTAGACGTCAGTCTTAATAAACTCAAATAAACAATTGGTTGGCTCCAGGCTGATGATATATCCATAGGGCTTGGAAGTATTTCAGCTATTAGCAGAATTTGTAGTCAGCCAAGGTACAAGTAGAACGAGATATTTGGACGAATTGGTTGGTGGTGGTTCGTTACGTTCGCCCGATGACTAAAGTAATCTAGAGTATTCGTAGACTGTAGAATTCCTCTTCGTCACCCGCCCTTAAAATGACGTTAGGTGGACGTGTCTGCGTTGTGTTGTGGTTTGCAGTATAAACTGTTATATTTGCGCCTTTCGGCCCAACACATCCGACTTCAGCACGACATTTTTGAGTACCGGGTTGTCTTTCCTCTTCAATCCCTGCTCGCTTGGCCAGACTAGACAGGTTAGTCTGTTACTAGAGGCACCACGGAGAGGTGGAGCAGGGTCTGGATGGTTTTGGTTCACCGATCCTGGCGCAAGCCATCAGGACGAATTTAAATTGAGTAAGTGAACTATGGAAACATATTATTAAAAAACATCTAAAATATTGATTGAAGTCTCTGTATGATCGTTGATTGGAGATCAGACACTCCCATATCTGCTCTGCCCCCGTCCCAGCAACCAACAGAATGTTCATCCTGATCATTCTTACTGTTCTAGTGAAGTTGTCGCGTTCTGAAAAAAAAGTGCGCAGCTCATGATGCACACTTTATTGGAGAGAATGATTAGGTTATTGATAAGAATGGTGTATTGAGACTCAGAGATTAGGAAGTCAAGCTTGGAAGAAGTATGTTGCAGCGAATGAGAAGATGGATCAAAAGTGTGTACAATCAACCTTTCAAAAGAAGTACCAGAGTGAATATTTTGCATCATCTGTTAGAAAAGACGTATGGGCCTGTCCTGACTACGATGTAGTCGGTTCAATAATTCATGACAAATCAATCACGTTGATATTAATAGTAATAATGTCAGATAACATGATAACAGAAACGTCTCTTCCTTTTTTTTTTCAAAATCACACTGTTCTGACCCTCTGTTTATGTTTTAATTATTTTTTTCCCCAGGTGCATGCAGTTTCGTCGGAATGATCATTCTCGTGACGACATTACCTGACTCGTTCGTGGTGTCGTGGTCTCTTGGCTTGACAGTGATTGCAATGACTCTCATTCTGATCGCTGGCACCATGATGATTCCTGACAGCTTCGAGCCCAACTACAACAATAAGGATGAAGAATATGACGATGAAGATAACTTCTTTGGTAAACCACGGAAGCGTAGTATGGTGTCGCCCATGCCAATTCGAGACAGAGATGGTTTTTCCAGAGGCGTGACGCCCATATCTTACAAGGGAGGTGTGGAGGGGAGCAGATGGAGAAGCTATTGATGTTCTAAAACAAACAACAACATTTGAACACACTTCGAAATATGTCCTGCACTAGTAACTAGCAGGATAACATTTGTCTAACATATACTTGATCTTCTAAACTAGTGATTATGAAAGTATTTCCTATGGTGATTAAATTATAGACTTCAAGAATTAAAACGCTACACACCACATATTATTTATCTTGGCTGAACTCTCAATATTTTATTAAAATAGGATATAATCAGCTTCTCTCTCAATATGACATAGTTTAATGAAAGAGCAGCCTACGGCTTGAGAAGCACTGTTACAAGCCCACACTAACCATACTATGCATTAAAATATACTCTCTCTCTTTCGCCAATTTCATTATGTGTCTTTAGAAAATTTCCTGACAAAATCAAATGGCGCAAGTTATCAATTTTACACTGTCGATTAAGGATTGCAGTAAATAACAGAACAGAGTTCTTGAGCTCAAATAATAATCTCAACTTTATTGTTTTTAATAACAGTTCCGGTGCCATGCGTGAACTAAAGTATCAAGAATGAACACGCCTTTATACCTCAACCCGATTTTTATTTTTATATTGGCAGGAAATTAATGGTTTAAAAATTATTAAACAACACTTTGTAAATACTGCATGTGATTGTCATTGCTGTCGATATATTTTCTAATATAGGAAAGTTCTATTCCTATTGCAGTGTCTCTGTGTGAAGTTTTTTTTCTGATTCTATATTTCTTTCAAACTTACTTATAAAAAAAATAAAGAAGGATAAAGAAAGAGAAGCTGACAGTTTACATGTATGATCTGAGAGCATCTACATCTGAGAAATGAGTTTGATAAGAAAGCTACTGGATTCTTTCAATTCATACAAGGAATCATACTAGGACAATGATATTTAGAAATAATTCATTTCTTAGTCCCGTTACCTTGACGATTATTTGAGCCACGCTTAATGACGTCTTCACAATTTTCCTTCAACCAATCAGGATTAAGAGCTGATTTCTGAGACGAAGGAAGCTTATTTTGTCCATTCTTCTGCTGTTGGATTTCAATGCCTAATATACGAAACAATGCTTCTAGATCTTGTAGCAAGTCCTGAAACCATGCTCGATTCTAATATAAGGGATAATTATAGATAGTTATTCGAAGGCCCCGGTATCATTGCAAACGAATGGAAATCCATAATTTCTCAATCGCCCGTGCCAGTGGAATCATCCGAGTTAACATCTCATCGAATATACAAACAAAGAAAGGGAGCTGCAGTCCCCATCATAGCCGCTACAGTACACGCCAAAAGACATAAGGCCAAGCGGCACCGAAAATGAACGCAGCTGAACTGTCCGTAGTCATACGATATCATCATTCATCGTAAGATTTATGAATATACATCATTCGGATGAAAAGCACAGCTCATGGTGTGCACAGAGCACTAAACTCAGTAGCTCCGGCAGCAAGCCGGACTTGGAATATGAGGGAACTGCAACAAGAAACACTTTTCAGACAGTGCCTCAACGTTTCCGGTCGCCTATCCGCCATACTGACCGGAAGTTCTAATAGAAGGGATAGACTGAGAAGTTAACTCAAGTGTTCTTAAATAGAATTGTCATTAGGCAAATTCGCCCCCCCCCCTCTTTGTTTAGTATAGTAAAGTAATGTACCTTACCCCTTTGATTAGACTGCTAATTAAATGTTGATTTAAAGGACGGATTGAAAGTAACTCAAAACAGACTCATGGGCCCTATATTTTTCGCCAAAGACATAGAAGGGTATACGTGCTGATAGTTCATGTAGCTTGCTAGTTATACATACTTCCCTCAGTCACCTCATTCTACATGTATCTAGCTTGGATATCGATTCTAAGTGTCATAACTGTACCCTCATTAATACATAGCGGCGGATATTTCGAGGAAGCAACCTAGGCTATGGTTCCTTTAAAATTTAATCAAAATAAACAATACAATCACATCCTAAGAAAACAGAACAGAAAACCTTTGAAATGTGGATTTATAGAAGATTAGGTAGAATTGGATGGAAAGAAAAGAAAACAAACGATGAAGTTTTAAAACAACTAAGAAGGAAAAGAGAACTATTAAACACAATTAGAACAAGATAAATGACATTTTTGGGGCATGTTAAAAGAGACAACAGCTTACTAAAAGTAATATTGGAAGGGAAAATACAAGGTAAAAGAAGCAGAGGCAGACCAAGACTAACATGGACGAGTAACATAAAAAAATGGACAAATCAGCCTATGACAATCTGCATCATCAAAGCAAGCGACAGAGTGGAATGGCGCTTCGTGGTAGCCAACCTTCGATGCGGAGACGGGACTCAATGATGATGAATCACATCCCAGCTCAATGAGTCAATTACCAGTGTACAACCGAACACCGTATCCAGTCTGCCGAGATACAGCTGAAACAAATCGAGCCGTTACAAATATATATGTTTCAATGTCTATGAAGATGAATCCGACCACAACCGTAGAGCGACATCTATCGACTTTGCAATATGAGAGCAAGGTAAGCAATTTCAGCAAACACCTCCCTGGTTGTCATAACAACATTGGTTTAATCAATAGTTGGACTTTTATCTTAACACATAGAAATCTGTGGCGTATACTGGTTTTGGGGTCTGGGCTACCGCTGACATAATAAATAAAAACATACATTATATTCAGTAGGTTAACATAAATTAATATTTTCTAATGACTTCACTACGTTTTAAATTACTTACTTATTTATATGTAAACTCTATCCGTCTTGTTTGGGACGAAAATGTCTCGATGACTTTGCGATTGAAAGTACTGTTGGGTTGGTTTCTAAGTGGTTTCTAAGGAATGATTTCTCAATGGACATTATTGCCAAACCAGATAAGCGTTTGTGTCTGAGTTGAGAGACAATAAAATTTGATTCTCATAAGAGCAGAAAAAGTTCTTTCTACAGATGCTGATGCGCATAACGTAGTTATAAATAGGTTAGGAAGTTCCGGTAATCATACAAAGTTTCACTTTGTGACGCTTCTGATTGGCTAGAGCTAAAAATAACCCATGAAACTGCATTTTGTATAAGTAGCTCTCGCCGTATTATTTTGAAGGGAATTTTTGAATGTCAAGGTCATTAATTCTAAGTCGGAGAGAAGAGAACTGTACCGCTGCTTATTAGCGGTTTCATCTCCTATCTTAGAGTAGTTTCGGTTTCATTCACAAACGTTATAGTGGCAATAGGAAAACCTATAATAAATGCAAATCAAAGCAAAAAAAATCATATTGGCCTTCGAAATGTGTAATAGAATATTCGAAAATGTGTAATATAATTATTTAAAAAATATAAATTATCATTTTCTTTTGTATTTCGTTAATATGTTCAGGCTACCGGTGGTAGCTGCGGTAGCATAGAGAATACGCCACGGATAGAAATATAAATAGAAGTTGGCAAGTTTAACTAATTCCTCCTTAAATCACTGCGTGGTTCTGTATATGTAAATGTATATAAACTTGAACAAAGCTGTAAGACGTGAAGCTAACAGCAAAACCATGTTTTTTTCAGAACTTACAATGCACATAATTTAGATTTTATAATGTAATTATACAAATTTAGAGTAAGAAGTGAAGAAACTATTTTACATAGCGTAAATTACAGTAATCTTTATGTAGCAAATTATCAAGTTAATGGTCAATCTTTCGATCTCAGTCCTGACCTCCTCAAGTTTCGAACCCACCATCTGCCGCTGCAAACACCAGGCCACTTTTCAATTAATAATCATAACGTTACTTTAATATAACTCTTGACAAGCCATTGGTTGCCGTTGAACAAACCTGCTCTCTATGTCAGACGGACTGAGCATTCCTGAGTTTGCTCAAGTGTGATGTAGATCCTTTCATTCAGCAAACAGATCAACAATGTATCAACATAACGGCATCAACATAAAACTACAATGATGTAGCTATTAAACTTAACAGAATTATACACATAATGAAGACACATCAGAATAAATCGATTTCCTTGAAAATGAAATTCATGTTTATAATCGTTAACGAGTTTCTACAACGTATTTCAAGGTAACAAACATCACGCTTGAAACTAAGTAACTAATGAGTGGAATAATAACGCACCTAAACTAGTAGTTAATAGTTACTTGAAGAAACACGGACCGGATAGGAGAAAGACAGCATGCGATGTAAGCAGCACTGACTTATAAGTGAACTGCTGTCATCGATAAAGAACGTTAACAACAAACAAATGTGTTATGAACTGAAAAATCATGACTAAAATGACAACGTTTTTGACAAATCATTCAGATACTTAAATGAGTGAAATTACTAAAGTCCTTGTGGTATATATTATAACAATGAAATGCCTCTTAGACTATTCTCCTTATATTGATTTGTTACGAAATGATAATCTTCCTTCTATTATTTATAATATTTTTTTCCTACACTCACGTTAGCGTGCGCGCACATACACAAACAAATACACACAGACTAGCACAACATTCTATACTCACTTCTCTCACACAACTTACAATCGAAGAGCTGATGTGTCCCAAAGAAACTATAACATCAACATTCTATACTCACTTCTCTCTCACAACTTGCAATCGAAGAGCTGATGTGTCTCAAAGAAACTATAACATCAACATTCTATACTCACTTCTCTCTCACAACTTGCAATCGAAGAGCTGATGTGTCCCAAAGAAACTATAACATCAACATTCTATACTCACTTCTCTCTCACAACTTGCAATCGAAGAGCTGATGTGTCTCAAAGAAACTATAACATCAACATTCTATACTCACTTCTCTCACACAACTTACAATCGAAGAGCTGATGTGTCTCAAAGAAACTATAACATCAACATTCTATACTCACTTCTCTCTCACAACTTGCAATCGAAGAGCTGATGTGTCCCAAAGAAACTATAACATCAACATTCTATACTCACTTCTCTCTCACAACTTGCAATCGAAGAGCTGATGTGTCCCAAAGAAACTATAACATCAACATTCTATACTCACTTCTCTCTCACAACTTGCAATCGAAGAGCTGATGTGTCCCAAAGAAACTATAACATCAACATTCTATACTCACTTCTCTCTCACAACTTACAATCGAAGAGCTGATGTGTCTCAAAGAAACTATAACATCAACATTCTACGAAATTACAACAATTAATCAGAAACACACACATACAGTGAGAAAGAGAGAATTAACGAAACATTAAAAAAAAACTAGATTGTAGTTACTTGAATTCCAGCTGTTACAAACGTGTTGGTGTCTTTCGAAATGAAATTAATTAAGATAAAATAAGAAATAATAAACATACATTTGTGTCCATATCAAAGAATGAATGTTATATTTTTCTATGATAATGTATTTAAGATAGTGAGGTTGTATGTTTTGAAGCGGTTGCATTCAAACTCCCAATCCAAGGTTCGGACTGGTGACGTGTTACTTCTGCCTTTGTTCAGGAAGAATTGGTAGCTTATATTAAGTGAAACCTGTGTACGTGATCAGTGTGTTACCTGTATATGTTACACGATGTGCTGCACACATATTGGCCCACAATTTTCAGAAGTTTGAACCGCGAGTATCGATATCGTTGTCTGCACAAATCAATCCAGGGACGGGGGCCAATGCACTAGTACCTGGACGGAGAGCGACTCATAACTGGATGCACCGTTAGAGCTGATCCAGACTTTACTCCACCTCTCAGCGGTGTCTTTGAAGCCAGTATGGCCAAGAGAATAGGGATCAAAAAAGGAAAGCCAACCCGGCACAGACCAAAACTAACATGGACGAGTAACATCAAAAGATGGACAAGCCAGCCTATGACAACTTGCACCATCAAAGCAAGAGACAGAGCGGGATGACTCTCCATGGTAGCCAACCTTCGTTGCGGAGATGGCACTCGAAGATGATGAACCTGGAACCCGGAATTGACATGTCGGAAACAGATGTATCGAGTTGGAATGCGCAGCTTGTAAACTAGGAAAACAACGCGTCCAAGCGTGACATCATTTTAATGGCGGACGACGAAGAGTAGTAGTCGTCGTCAGGTCAACGCAGAAGAAGAATAGAATGATAATATTTTGAGATAATAGGAGATGCTAAATTGCGCCAGAACGAATTCAAAGGCAACTACCACAATTATAGGACCTCAAACACAATAATAGTCTAAGATTAGTTACACGGTTGTCTCAACAGACTCATTACATTATGAAGGTATCACGTATGTGGGATATCACTCAAAAGCTTCCAGTAATGTCTTCAGCATCTGTAATACAATTCTCTTTGTGTACCTATAATTATGTTTGTTCCATTGACCACGGTAACCAAACAAAACTTGAATATTTTAGCGACATGACGGTTTAAATATAAATGCTGTTTTGCGTGTCATAACTTTGGAATCTTGTTAAAGTTTAACATCAAAGGTTTTATCAATGATTTCTCCCCATTTATTGTCCTGTTATAGGGAAGGTGGGGCTTAAGTCTCACAGGTTAAAAGTTACACTCGGCCTCTACAGAAATACAAAAGTGGGATTACTAAAATATTGGATTTGTTTGTTTCTTTTCTTTTACCAAACTTATATACGCAAAAAGGGGAGCATTCTTCCCTAACTTTAGTAATAGTTCCGTATTTTTCTTTTTCGTTTTTAATGATCAAATCATTGGACAGCTATCATCTATTATTTTCCAACAAGGAAATAACTCTAGAGGCAAAACGGACACTGTATAATGTAATCTTCATCCCAACGTTGTGCTACCAATGCCAGTCCTGGACCCTAGATGCAAGGACAATAAGAAAAACAACCTCTACTGAGATGAAATGTGTCAGACGAATGATAGGAAACAGTCTGAGAGATAAGATCAGAAATGAAGAACTGAGAAAAAATCTAGGAATAGTCCCCGCCATAGAATATAAGAAACATACAGATAAAATGGGTTGGCCACGTAACAAGGCAGGGTAATCAAAACACAACACAGCGAGCCCTCAATAAACGTTGCGAGAATACCAGACCCAAGGGTTGACCACGATAAAGATGGATCGATGAAATATTAGAAGCACTAGGAAACTTAACAGCAGCAGAGGCGAACAGCAGAGCAAAATACCGCAAATCATATCTCCCCTCGACGCTGAAAGGCAAATAAGGAATGAAAGAAGAAGAAGAGGAACGTGCGATGTTGAAAAAGAGGTCTTCAAAAGGGTGAGGTTTGTTCCACTTTACATGTACAAAATAGTATAAATTTTGAAGTGAGTGTTGAGTGATTTATGAGTGTAATGCTAATGTTTTTTTTTAATGCAATATATAATCATTTTTATCTGAGCAAGTCTGATATTTTTTTTTTAATAGGCCGGCCTCTGCGGCTCTGGACAAGAAAGTCCCGGCTTCGAATCCTGTGGGAATTTGAAAAAAAAAAAATTGGAATCCGTGTTTTCTTGACGGTTTTGTCCTCCCCTGGTCTCTGGGTTGTGAGATCCGGTGTCTAGTCATCTTGAGTGACGGCGAGAAACAGGAGGTCCCGTGAGCATTCTGCGCACGTCAAATAACCATGACAGTTTGAAATCTAAAAGAGTAGACCAAAATGTCCTTTGTCTAGGGAAAATTAAGAGGAAAAAATCTAGCAATAGGGCAAGGAGGGAAGGAGATTACAACAAGAGAACCATCTGGTCTTTTACGACGAAGCTAAATCCATCATCAAATGCCAGTATCATGGACAATTGAAACAAGAATATCTAAAATGTAACGAGAAGATGGGATACCTCCAACTATCAAGGAGAGATCAAACCATCATATTTTGCCTACGATCTGGCTACAGCAGAATGAAAAACCGCATGTTTACCAAACTTAAAATATGAATGTGACCCACATCCACCTCCCTGGAAGGGAAACTCTACGGGTCTACCGAATTACTTAAACAGACAGCTGCTTTCATAAGAGAGTCCGGAGTCCTAGTCTGAATGAGCCATGATCGCAGCAGAAGAAGATATATATTGGGAGGGAGAGATAGGGAGAGTAAGTGAGAGAGAAAGGGGAGGGAAAAACATAAATAAATATTTTATAAATGAATAGTTTACTGATATAATGGGAAGCTGTAACGTTCGCATAGGGCTGTCCACAAATGTTGGTGTATGACTAACTACATATGCAACGCGCTTTCGCAAAAATTATGTCAGTTAAATAGACTACTTTTTATTTGGTTCAATGGCCGATGCTGGAATTGTTTGACGCAAGTTATTTACATGCTGAAACGCATTAATGTGGACTGCTCCGTCAAGTCGACCGAAGATTTTCCTCTTTGGGGAATTTGCACCGTGTTTCGTTCGTTGTACGCTAACCGTAGGGTCTGTTGTTTGATGTGTGACGGGGACAATTCGACGACTGCCTGTGTGTTTATATGTTCGGTTGAAGTCAAGAACGATGTCCTAACATCATCAAGCGCTATACATTTTTTGTTCTCAATATGACGATCATTAGTTTCGGGAGGACGTGAACTTCCGGTATATGGTGAATAGGCGGCAGGAACCATTGAAGGCTATGTCTGAAAAGTGTTCCTTGTTGCAGTTTCCTCATATTCCAAGTCCGGCTTGTTGCAGGAGCTACTGAGTTAAGTGCTCTGTGCACACCGTGAGCTGTGTGTCTCATCCGTTTTGATCATGTTTCGATATTCAAATTGTTTACAATGAATGATGATATCGTATGACAGGGAACAGTTGGCTGTGTTCACTTTCCTGTGCGGTTTCGCCTTATGTCTTTTGGCGTGTGCTGAGACTGCTGCGATGGAGACTACAGTTACCTTTCTTTGTTTGGGAGATGAGTTAGTAATTCCGATGATTCCACCGGCACGAGCGATTATGGATTTTAATTCGTTTGCAGTGATACCGAGGCCTTCCATAACCAATAACCGATAACTTTTTATTTAGTCTACTTCGTTTTGAACAACAAAAAAAAACAAAAAACATAATGAACACAATTGTTCGCAGACACATGAACTACCAAACAATGAATCCATTTAGTGCAGTGGACGGGGTATATAGTTATTTTCAAAAAGCCTCAAGGGCCGGTTCTAACTTGAGGTCGTACATTGTCCACTCGTAGTTTTCCCCGTTAGAAAAACGTACTCATAAACGCTATTTCTTCCGTTTATACATTTGTTATATCTGGACCCAAGGCACTCATATGCACGAGGACTGACAACTACTAACTCATTGGTTGCATGTCATCTTTATCATTGAACCAGAATTGACCAAGCTCCTACTCCCCCTTCTTGCAGTAGGCCTCATAAAAGAGGGGAAGGCAACATAGTACCTAGAAATATTCCGATGAAGTCGAATGTGTCAAGTTAAAAGCTCTGGCGCGGATATTGCAATTTGCTGTAAACCATGGCACTATGTATTTACGATAATTTACTGCCTTTAATTGGCCGACAATAATGAGAATTTGTCGACTGACGAAAACAGAAGATTACATGTCAATGGGGGTGCCAAAAATTGTTTAACATTTCAATAATGGTTATAACGCCTGCATTAAAGCATGATTACTAAGGGGATACAACCACTAGAGAAGCACGTATACATTTTTGGACCCTTCTGTATAACAGAACAGTACGTGTGTGTGTGTTGTACGTGTGTGTGTGTGTTATATTTTTAAATGTTTCACGCCGTGTCAGCCTATCCCTAATGAAGACTGCCTAGACAACTAAGTCCAATTACTATAATTATGTACGCATTAGGCATTTAGAAGCCTTCATGACCGTTCTGTTATTAAATATAGAAGTAACTAGGTCAAACTATACTGCATCTCAAATCTCTTAACCCCAAGCTTTATCTGATATCTCACAAACACCTCCTATGGATTGTTATGAATTATTTCCATGCGGTCTTAGATTTTCCATGACGTTATGATTCTATAATTTACAATTGCACAGCTACTGCAGCACATTTCTTTTATCTTAGTCGGCATATCAATCAATGATGTCCCTAAAAAAACACAAATTATATCATCGTCATCATCGAGTGCCGTCTCCGCAACGAAGGTTGAACAGTTTTCTTAATCCGCCCTCCAAAATATGGGGCCGTTCCTATTGGAGTGATAGTCTCGATTGTCTGTGGAGGAAAGAGGGGTGGGGTTGCTCTTGATTCCACCAAAAGGTGAATGAAGCGTTCACAGTCTTTCATTCACGAGGTGCTGTGGTTACTGAATGGCAATATCGTCTCTGTGATCCTGCCTGGCCTCAACACGAAACCGCTGGTGGAGAATGGTCTGATGTGAATTCTGCCTGACTCCGCGACCTAAAGGAATGAACATATGGATGGTCGTCGTGATGTCAGCAGAGCTACAGTGTGCCATGGAGGAATGAATGCATGGATGGTCGTCGTGATGTCAGCAGAGCCACAGTGTGCTATGGAGGAATGAATGCATGGATGGTCGTCGTGATGTCAGCAGAGCCACAGTGTGCTATGGAGGAATGAATGCATGGATGGTCGTCGTGATGTCAGCAGAGCCACAGTGTGCTATGGAGGAATGAATGCATGGATGGTCGTCGTGATGTCAGCAGAGCCACAGTGTGCTATGGAGGAATGAATGCATGGATGGTCGTCGTGATGTCAGCAGAGCTACAGTGTGCTATGGAGGAATGAATGCATGGATGGTCGTCGTGATGTCAGCAGAGCTACAGTGTGCCATGGAGGAATGAATGCATGGATGGTCGTCGTGATGTCAGCAGAGCTACAGTGTGCCATGGAGGAATGAATGCATGGATGGTCGTCGTGATGTCAGCAGAGCTACAGTGTGTCATGGAGGAATGAACGCATGGCTGGTCGTCGTGATGTCAGCAGAGCTACAGTGTGCTATGGAGGAATGAATGCATGGATGGTCGTCGTGATGTCAGCAGAGCTACAGTGTGCCATGGAGGAATGAATGCATGGATGGTCGTCGTGATGTCAGCAGAGCTACAGTGTGCCATGGAGGAATGAATGCATGGATGGTCGTCGTGATGTCAGCAGAGCCACAGTGTGTCATGGAGGAATGAACGCATGAATGGTCGTCGTGATGTCAGCAGAGCTACAGTGTGCCATAGAGGAATGAACACATGGATGGTCGTCGTGATGTCAGCAGAGCTACAGTGTGCCATAGAGGAATGAACACATGGATGGTCGTCGGGATGTCAGCAGAGCTACAGTATCTTCTTATTCTTCTGCCTTTTTAGCTACCAGTGGAGCATACAAGATTTCAACAAACACTTTCCAAGTCGTTCTGTTTTTTGCCATTCTTTTAAGATCATTTCATGTCTTCCCCATCACCTTCATCTCTGCTTCTATCTGTCTTCTCCAAGAGTTCATTGGTCTTCCTCTTTGTCTTTTCCCCTAGGGATTCCAAAAAGGGCCTGTTGTGTAATACTCTCAGTTAGCTTCCGTAGTGTGTGTCCTATCCAGCGCCATCGTCTTCGCTGTATATCTTTATCCACTGCTATTTGACTGGTACATTTCCATAATTCTATGTTATTGATTTTGTCATGCCATTTCCATCCTTTTATTTTCGTTAAGCATCCATTAATGAAAGTCTGTATCTTCGTGATTGTCAATTTTGTTGTTCTCCATGTTTCACAGCCATATAATAGGACCGAGTTAACATTTGAGTTGAACATTTTTATTGTTGTATTTAACCTAATTTCTGTGGATTTCCATATGTTTCCTAGTGCAATGAAAGAAGCTCCTCTTGCTTTTGATATCCTTATTTTGGTATCATTTTCTGTTCCTCCCTCTTTATCTATATTACTGCCCAGATATATGTAAGATTGTACGTCTGGTAGAGGTATTTCTCCTAGTTTTATTTGGTTATTGCCAACTGTATTAATTCTCATAATGTTGGTCTTATCTCTATTAATCTTTAGTCCTAGCTGGTGTGATCTCTCATCAAGTATGCTCATTTTATCCTGCATCTGTTGGTGGCTGTGTGATAGGAGAGCTATGTCATCAGCAAAGTCTAAATCATCAAGTTGTTTGGTCAGTGACCACTGGATCCCATTTCTGTTGTTTTGAATTATTTTCATAATCCAATCTATGGCCAGTAGAAAGAGAAATGGAGACAGAAGGCATCCCCGCCTTACTCTTGTTCTTATTTCAAATGCTTCTGTAAGCTGTCCTTCATGCACCACACTACATTTCGTTCCTTCATACATTGTTTTTTTAAAATCAGGTTAATAAACTGTATGGGGATTCCGTAATGACTCAGCAACTTCCAAAGCATTCTTCTGTCTAAACTATCAAATGTATTTTCGTAATCTATGAATCCAATATAAAGTGGGGATTTTAGTTCTAAACTTTGTTTAACTATTATACGTAGAGTAGTAATTTGGTCAGCACATGATCTGTTCTTCCTAAAACCTGCTTGTTCATATCTCAAATGTTTCTATATGGCCTCATATAGTCTCTCTAGAATGATTCTGCTTAATATTTTTCATGGCACTGATAGTAGCATAATTCCCCTATAATTTGTGCACTCCTGTAAACTTCCTTTCTTTGGTAGTTTGATCATATAACCTTATTTCGTCTTTAGGTTTTTCTTCCCTCTCCCAAATTTTATCTAATAGATTATGTAACATCTTGGTAGAGGTGTTAATAAGAGCTACAGTGTGCCATAAAGGAATGAACACATGGATGGTCGTCGTGATGTCAGCAGAGCTACAGTGTGCCATAAAGGAATGAACACATGGATGGTCGTCATGTCAGCAGAGCCACAGTGTGCCATAAAGGAATGAACACATGGATGGTCGTCATGTCAGCAGAGCCACAGTGTGCCATAGAGGAATGACCACATGGATGGTCGTCGTGATGTCAGCAGAGCTACAGTGTGCCATGGAGGAATGAACACACGGATGGTCGTCGTGATGTCAGCAGAGCTACAGTGTGCCATGGAGGAATGAACACATGGATGGTCGTCGTGATGTCAGCAGAGCTACAGTGTGCCATGGAGGAATGAACACACGGATGGTCGTCACGTCAGCAGAGCCACAGTGTGACATGGAGGATTGGACACATGGATGGTCGTCACGTCAGCAGAGCTACAGTGTGACATGGAGGACTGGACACATGGATGGTCGTCACGTCAGCAGAGCTACAGTGTGCCGTGTAGAGAATTTGCGAGACGATGAAGTCGATGCAAATTTCATCACTGGATTGGAAAATAAATTACTACAGCCGCCCCCCCCCCCCTTTACAACCCAGATCAACAATGTCATATGGATCCATAACAAGTCGAATGTCTGTTGATTATGCCAGAAAAAAACGAGTTCTGCATTTTCGCCAGTCCATTATGTCTTCTACCTGCATGTGCAACTATCAAGCGCGACCATTAGCTGCTAGATACCAATCTTTTCACTTGTGTGGTGAGCATTGATCCATGCATCATCCACAAAGACAATACCATAACTGTCTTTACACATTTTTTTTTATTTCACGTACTTGCTTCTCATGGCTACTAGATGTGGCTTTTCACAAATGTAATGCTGTTGTTAATTCTCAGCTACATTTTCAATTTCCTGAGTGTCATTGCTTGATTCAAAGCAAACATGAAACAAATAACTCCACGTAAACTACGGCACACCAAACGGAGCAAGGCGATCTGACTTGGATAACTGCCAATAAAGTGGTACTACAAATATGTACCAAATGTAGGGAACGTCTCTTGTACTGTAATCCAGACTGACACTTCGATATATTACTCTTATAAGAAAGTACCGCGTATTGTGTCACCATTAGGTCTGTTTATCTTTTATTTCTCAGCCAGAAACATCCGGTGCTCATTTAGGTTGACGTTTGGGTGAACATAGACGACGTCTATATGGATAAAAGGGAATAATAGAACAAAGAAGTATGTGTTAGCACTCGGAAAAATTGACAGACAAACAACAATAGAAAAAAACGAAGAACAATATATGGTCCGAAGTGGGATCGAACCCGTACTCAGTGGCACCGCGCCTTGCCACGAGAAGCCGAACGCTTGGTACACTGCCACGCAGCCAACTAAAAAATTGGCTATTGTAGTAGTGTCTTCCACGAAAGGCGATCTCAATGACTATAGCATAGGGTAACGATCACAGACCGGAAATAAATTGTATATTTGTACTTTCCTATTAATGCAAGTATCTCCCAGTAGGGCTGAATACTTGTGTTGTAGACAAACATTTATTGGACGAAACAGCACGAATAGTAGTTCCCAGTGGTTATATACTGGGTACAAATAATAATACATAAATATTATTATATGGGGAACTTCCGAGGCGATAATAGGGAATAATAGAACAAAGAAGTATGTGTTTAATAGGAAAGTACAAATATACAATTTATTTCCGGTCTGTGATCGTTACCCTATGCTATAGTCATTGAGATCGCCTTTCGTGTAAGACACTACTGCAATAGCCAATTTTTTAGTTGGCTGCGTGGCAGTGTACCAAGCGTTCGGCTTCTCGTGGCAAGGCGCGGTGCCACTGAGTACGGGTTCGATCCCACTTCGGACCATATATTGTTCTTCGTTTTTTTCTATTGTTGTTTGTCTGTCAATTTTTCCGAGTGCTAACACATACTTCTTTGTTCTATTATTCCCTATTATCGCCTCGGAAGTTCCCCATATAATAATATTTATGTATTATTATATGGATAAAACCCGATCTCTTGTCCTCATGAGACCAGTTTCAGTGGAGTGTTCATTTCTATCGTCATTTGAAGAAAAGGCAATGGCCACTTTTCTTTTTTCTTTATTTTCTCTTTCTCACTGGTACCGAAAAGGTGTTGTGGTTATATCATTTGTCGTTCTTGAGCTGCTCGAACTGTCTGGATTATAGCTTGTTTCATAACTAGTGCCTAACTTTTAAAATCGATAGCTTTTTAACCGCTTGTTGTAAGTTATTCAAAATTTGCATGTAAAGTTATAATGATTAGAACCCAACAGGGAATTAATTTCATAAAAAAAAAAAAACAATTGGTTATTATTGTTGCTTATTTGATTTATATAAATTTATAACGACCCATTGATGTAGTCAAAACTTAATGTTTACAGTATTTTAAGTTAAAAATAGCGAGTAAAAATCCATACACGGTACAATTGACGTGTTTGCACGCTTTCGCCGCGGTTTTTTTGACACAATTAGACACTTGAGAAATTGTGTGTTCCATTTCCGTTCATTCATAGGTGTAGACGTGGAACGATAACATTTATCATGAGTCTTAAAATTAAATTCTGCAGTTTACAAAACATCGCAATAAAAATGTATGACTATTTTTGCAAAGAGGCTAAACGAGGAAGATTATTTCATTCTTTAGAAAACCCTGAGAATAGGACAAGACACATTTTGGATTTATCTAAACGGTCATTTAATCGCTGGATTCAAGCACGTGACCGTCAATGTTCTAAATATACAAAATCACAAGGAAGAGCAAAAATGTTGGATAATTTCGACAGTGAACTTATTAGAAGTGAAATTCGCAAAATGTTGGGTATGAATGAAACTGTTACAATAATAAAATTAAAAATTTCGCTGAAAAAGAACAACAGTATTGAAATATCAAAGTCTACATTATGGAGGAATGTGAGAGCTGCAGGCTTTACATTCAGAAAGTATTCCAATGGACGAAACATCATCTGTGAGAAGCCACATATAGTAGTCATGAGAAGCAAGTACTTACGTGAAGTAAAAGAGGTGCGCAAGCAAGGTTATGATATTGTGTACTTGGATGAAACATGGATCAATGCTCACCACACTAACCAAAGGGAATGGCAGTCATCAGATGGAAAGATTAAGAGAAAAATACATAGCAGCAAAGGACAGCGCTTGATAATTGCTCATGCAGGTAGTCGACAACGTGGACTAATACAGAATGCAGAGCTCATTTTTCTTTCAAAATCCATAGACAATCGGGATTATCACTCTGAGATGAATGGTCACATATTTAGAGATTGGATTGAAAATTATGTTCTCCCATCACTAGATCGACCATCTTGCCTAATAATGGGCAATGCAGCGTACCACAACATTGTTGCACTTGAAGATAAAGTCCCGACGTCATCCAGTACAAAAGATGCTATTAAGATATGGCTCACAAAGGAGCACATACAATTTAATAACATGTACTTAAAACCTGAATTACTATCTCTATCTAGTAAAGCAAAAACAAAGGACACAGATTTTTCAAATAGATAAGATTATCCAAGAGCACGGTCATATAAGTTTGAGGCTGCCACCTTACCATGCTCATTTAAATCCAATAGAACTAATCTGGGAAAAATTAAAAGGACAAGTGGCAGATGAAAATACAACATTCAAAATATGCGATGTAAAGACTCTTGCTAATCTCGCTTTATTAAATATAGACAAAGATTATTGGGCTGAATGTGAAGACCACGTCTTAAAACAGGAAGAGGAATATTGGAAAAATGATGGTTTGTGGAATGTTCAACCCCAAACAGTTATTAATCTTTTAGACTCGTCTGATTCAGAATGAAAGTATATAGCCCCCACAATGTTGGCCCCTATATTACCTTAAATTAGTTCAACAAACGGTCCTTATCAGGACCACACAACTATGAAAATTGGACATACAGGTATACCTTGATATTATCGTCCGTCCTCGAACTGAGAAGACAATAATTCTCCTGGTGTTTTGTCTTATGTCTATTTCCCCATTACGGCCACGCCTTTACCTAGTGAAAATTAATCATAGACCAGCAACTACGGTAATTTCTATTATTTAGGGGTTCACAATTTACAATTTTGACGAACATCAAAGAAATTCGCCGCTTTAAGAAAACTGCAGCTGCAAGATATTTGTTAAATATACATTTAAAGGGTCTTTTGCATTCTAATAACATTTGGGAATTGGTTATTCTACCTTAAAGAAGGAAAATTTGATACAAATCTTGGTATAAGAGACCTTTTAGCTTGCTAAGACGAGCAATCTTTCAGCTTGGTAAGGTGGTGGTCTTAGAGACTGTAGGGAAGATTACAATTTCTCTGTATTATAATACTATAATATAACGTTTCTGATAGAATTAATAACTGTTTATGGAGAGAGATAACATATGATAGAAGATATTTCTATATACTATAGCTCTGTGTATCTTTCAAACGTTTTACCTCACAGCTAACTTACTAAATCACAACAGGAGAGAAGTCTTAGTTTACATCTATCTAATAACACAATCACTTGTAACATCTTGACATAACACACTTTGAAATCACTTGTAACATCTTGACATAACACACTTTGAAATCACTTGTCCACATGTTCATTACAAAAACAAGTTTCTTCACAATCTAACTCTAATGTTCCTAGAAGCTATCCACAACACAATTTCTCAGCTCTTATCTCATAGTTACTATAAAACCTCACGTCCAATCGACAGAATCTCTACACCAGCATAATCTACTCCATATATCCATAAACTACTGTCTCATAGTTAATAGGCTTAACACGATTCTCAATGCTGTCATTTGATCTGTCCATATCATATTTTAACACATACTACAAACTATTTACAGGATCTGGCAGCCATGGCTAATTTGGGTTTAGGACATTTCATCGACATCATACATAGCTCTAAGTACAATCTAACCACACAACTACTTCTCTGCAAATTCCTGCACTTGATAACATTTTTGAACCTGATGGAAAACATACTCTCACTACATTCAGCCTCCCAGGTTTCTTCTTGACAGCTCGTGTCGCAGCCCGTCGAAATGCCCCAAACCTACTCGCCTTTGTGACAGTAGCCCAGTCGAACCTGGAAACTCACGTATTACCTGTGAGTTTGAGCACATGCTTACCAAATTTCTTTGTATCCCTAAAGTAAGACTACTCAATTATTTTTATCTATTCGCTTCCCTGCTTTTCATGTAAGATAATTCTCATTCTTGTCAACTCCCCTACATCACTACTCACCTATAAAACAACTCTGACTGCAAGCAAGAGTTGCTCTTCAGATAATAAAAGGCAAGGTTCCAAATAAGGTCACACTGAAGACACAGTTACTGGACCATAACATGCAAAAAAAAAAACATTGCAATGCAACACATCATCATCGAGTACCGTCTCGGCATAGAAGGTTGGCTACCTTGGAGCGCCATTCCGCTCGTCTCTTGCTTTGACAGTGCAGGTTATCATATGCTGACTTGTCCATCTTTTGATGTTACTTTATACTTTATCCACGTTAATGTTAGCAATGCAACACACAATGCGAAAAAGGGAAGATAAGTGAAAGGCACATAACAAAATCTAGGTACGATATCAAGTGGATAATTATGTAGAAGATCAAATCTGCATTAATAGACACCTATAACAATAATGTAAGTATTTTTTTTAGTTGCCATCATTTTTTGAATTCTTTTCCAATTACGATTAAATTGACTATTCACAAACAACAGAAATAGACTCAAGATGCAGCTTGTCAAATCATTGGACAGCTATCGCCACTATTGTTCAATAAGGAATAAAACTCTAAAGGCAAAATGGGCACTTTACAATACAATCTTCATCCCAATGTTGTGGCATGACCAATGCCAGTCCTGGACCCTAGATGCAAGAACAATAAGAAAAGTAACCTCTACCGAGATGAAATGTGTTAGGCGAATGACAGGAAACAGCCTGATAAATAAGATCAGAAACTAAGAACTGGGAAAAAAAGCTAGGACTAATCCTTGCCATTGAATATATAAAGAACCAATAGATAAAATGGTTTGGCCACATAACAAGGCAGAGTGATCAAAACACAACATAATGAACCTCCAATAAATGTTGTAAGAACACCAGACCATGTCCAACTATGAAAAAGATGGATATACAGAATATTAAAAACAATAAGAAACATAACAGCAGCAGAGGCGAACAGAAGAGCAAAAGACTGCAAATTATATCTTTCGTTGATGCTGAAAGACAAATGAGGAACGAAAGAAGAATTAAATGACTGCTCTGCCGAATATTCTTCTACCTTTCAGCTCCTTGTGGAGCAGAAGTCTTCAACAAACCCTTTCCAAGCTGTTCTGTTTCTTGCCATTCTTTTAAGATCGTTCCATATCTTCCCCATCATCTTCATCTCTGCCTCTATATGTGTTCTCCAAGAATTCCTTGGTCGTCCTCTTTGTCTTTTCCTCTGGGGATTCCAAAAAAGGGCCTGTTGTGTGATACTCTCAGTTGGCTTCCGCAGTGTGTGTCCTATCCAGTACCATCGTCTTCTCTGTATCTCTTTATCCACTGGTATTTGACTGGTACATTTCCATAATTCTATGTTAGTGATTTTGTTCTGCCATTTCCATCATTTAAAGCCGAACATTTTACTTTACTGCTTTTTACTGAGTAGCTATTACAAGGACCGGCACCAGTGAAGGAACATGATTTGTTGAGTTTGGAATGTGAATTAACTCATTTAATCCTGGAACTGAGCCAGTTAGATTATCTATGTATTTTATTTGAACGCTGGGATCGACTATTGTTAGTAATACGCGTGCTGTAAATGTGCGTTAAACATAAAAAATGGCTATTATTATATTTCTGATTACTTCTGCTATGATATTGTGGATGGATATAGCAACACAATAGGCCACTGAGTGGTGGGAATACACATCCAAACCTGTGGTAGGTTATTTGACCAATTGTTTAATGTTAATCTTTTATTATGCATATTACATTCCATTCTTTGAAAGATATATTATATCAAATTTTTTATTGAGGAGTAAAAGTTGTAAATGCATTGTCCGGTGAAAATATTTCATGATTCAGACAGTTTAGTAAGTTAAAATTTTTTTTAGAACCTTTCCACCCATGTTTTGACCTTCCATTAGCATACATTAGCTACATCGGGTACCTTGCACAACTATCGTTCATTCTCCTTCTGGCCACAGCGCACAGTACACAGGGACATTTTAAATTCTTAATTCTCATTCTAGTTCAAAATTATTTTAGTTTAGATACTTCATTATTAGTTAGCTATGTAGGGTTAATTTTATTTACTTACATATCTGTGTGTGTGTGTGTTGTTTGTTTGTTTCTGCTGAAGGCCTATTTAGCCAAAACATTGTTCAGATTTGTGCCATTTATTACGTAAAGCTTTAACTACACCATTTTTTTCTATTTTCTTCCTCATTTCTCCTTTAATTTTGACTTGTTATGATTGTGTCACTGACATGCAAATTTATGATGACAAGGCAGAGGAAGTGTCATAGATATTCACGCCATACTCTAAAGATGGTATGATGTAGGTCAGAAAATCCCTTAGTAATTGTAGGATATGTTGCCCTGGCCTAATTTTGGGACTGCTGTCTAGGATAGGAATGTGTTTTTTTCCTTAATTAGTATTCACAGGTTTTTGTTTTATATTCATTACTTGTATCACTATCAAACAAAACATTTACTGTTTCTGGTGGTGGGTAATCTTCAGAAGTAGATAAATTCTTGTCTTAGTCTCATATTTAAATTTGATGAAACAAAAATATAACATGCCAGCTCAGCATTGCACATTTGAACTTTTTCCGGACAACTAAACAACACATCGGCCCCACATATGAAGGTACTTCGAGAACAAGACCATTACATCGGCTTGGATAAAGTATGGTTGAATACTTTAAAGTAAAGTAACAATTGTGTATAAATATTCACCAATACTTGTATTTGATTTCTAGAAGAAGCTTTATAATTATTTCCTTTGATTACCACATAGTTGATTTCTTTGTTTTGTAGATAGACTGGGTGAATTTTTTTATGTAAATGTGTGTTTATTTCTGACAAATAGTGGCCACACCCACTACTACTTAGTAGTCTACTATTTCTTGTGCATAATTTCATTATTTGTGGGCATAAATGCATCAAGTAAAGTGTATTTTGAAGAACTTTGGATTAGTTTGTGTAAAATTTTGAGAAGAATGGATGGCAAGACACTTCAGGTCAGTGAAAAATGGAGGAAAGTGAAATATGATATTTTGAATTGAAAATGATCTGCCTTTGAATATTTTTATACTATTTACAATAAATAATATATTTTTTTCTTCTGATATCATCAACAGATTGCTATTTTCATTTTCTGCAACTATGTATTTTTCCGGTGATGTATAACATGTACCACATTTAATTAATTTAATGTGCGAATTTGTAAAATAAAACATTTTCTAAATTTAAAATTGATCTGGTCCAAACCTAAAGTCCGTCAAAGTCCGGAAAGAGTTAAACAAGTAGAATTTACGTAACCTAGCCTGTGGATGTTGCTTTCTAGTGAATAGACACCACAGACTTATCTAATACAAATACTAATACTTGATTGGTAGCATGCTATAATGAGCTGAGTGAGGGCAGATTGTGTCATGTTACAAAAACTCTTGCATCTTTCAATGCCTTGGATATTACTTTGGTTCATCATCATTGAGTGCCGTCTCCACATTGAAGGTTGGCAACCATGGAGCGCCATTCGACTCTGTCTCTTGCTTTGATGGTGTAGATTGTCATAGGCTGACTTGTCCATCTTTTGATGTTACTCGTCCATGTTAGTCTTGGTCTGCCTCTTTTACCTTGTATTTTCCCTTCCAATATTACTTTTATTAGGCTGTTGTGTCTTTTAACATGACCCAAAAATTTCATTTGTCTTGCTCTAATTGTGATTAGTAGTTCTATTTTCATTTTTAGTTGTTTTAAAACTTCCTCGTTTGTTTTCTTTTCTTTCCATCCAATTCCGCCTATTCTTCTATAAATCCACATTTCAATGGCTTCAATTTTCTGTTCTGTTTTCTGGTCTAATGTCCATGTTTCTGCACCATACAGGAATATTGAGAAGATGTAACATTTTGCTATTCTTAGTTTTAGCCCTGGTGTTATTTGTTTTGATGTTAGTATATTTTTCATGGCATTGAAATTACTTTTTGCCATACCTATTCTTTTATTTATTTCAGTTGTACATTTTCCATCACTGGTTATAGTATGTCCCAGGTAGTTGTAGTTCTGAACTGTCTCTAGATGTATTTCTTCCACTTTGATATTTAATTCTAGGTCTTGAGAATTTTCTTTGTTTATAATCATAGTTTTAGTCTTTTTGATAATCATATCTAGTCCATATTTTTTGCTTGTCATGTTTATTACATTAAGTAATTGTTGTAGATCGTTAGGATTTTCTGCTAGTAGTACAGTATCCGTTAGGATTTTCTGCTAGTAGTACAGTATCATCAGCATATCTTAGGTTATTGATTATCTTTCCATTAATGTTTAGGCCTGGCATCTCAGTGATGTTTTTAAAGATTTGCTCAGTGTATAAATTGAACAAGATGGCGATAGGATGCATCCCTGTCTTACTCCTCTTTTTATATCAATGGGTGTAGAGTTCTCCTTGTTATATTTTATTATTGCTGTTTGCTCCAAGTACAAATTACATATCAGTCGAATGTCTGTGTCATCCAGATTTATATCTTTTAGGTAGTCTATAAGTTGATTATGGTGTATTCTATCAAATGCTTTGGTGTAGTCTATGAAGCAGGCATATATTGGTTTGTTTACTTCTACAAACTTTTCAATCAATGTCCTCATGCTGAATATGGCTTCTTTTGTCCCACTGTTTTTCCTGAATCCAAATTGCTACTCATCTAATTCAGTATTAATTTTATTCTGAATCCTTCCTTGTATAACTTTTAGTAAAATTTTGGTTACCTGGCTCATTAGGCTTATTGTTTTAAAATCACTGCATTCAACTGCACCATTCTTTTTAGGCAATACAATGAAAGTTGATGTTTTTAGTTCATTTGGTATGTATCCTGTATGGTATATGTCATTGCATATGTCTGTAATCACTTCAATGCCGAAATTATCTAGTGCCTCTATCATCTCTATCTGAACATTGTCAGGTCCTGCTGCTTTTCCCTTTTTCATTGTTTTTATAGCTTTTTCTACTTCAGATTTTATAGCTGGATGTACATTTTATAAATGGTTTTTTTGTCAATTTCGTCATGAAATAATTCTGCTATGTATTCCTGCCATCTATCAATTATATCTTTGTTGTCTGTTAGCATTCTTCCCTCTTTGTTTGCAATACATCCGCTTCCTGCAGCTTTTTTGTCTTTATTAGTCATTCTCTTTATTTCTGTGTGCATTCCTCTTAAATTTTGTTTACTTTCCATAGTTTTGACTTCTAGACATCTTTGGTTGAGCCAGTCTTCTTTTGCCTTTTTGCACATTTTTCGTATTTCAATATCAATTTCCTTGTATCTGGCAGTGTTCTTCGCTTGTCTTCTCTCTTCCATTTTTTCTAAAATGTTATCAGTTATCTATTTTTGTTTTCTGTTACTTTCCTTTTTGGGTAAGGTGATGCAGGATTCTTGTATGCTGTTTTTTAAGCATTGCCATTTGGTTGTGACTTTTTCTTCAGGATTTTCTCTTCTGTACTGCTCAATCCTTTCTTCTAGCAGCTTCTGATATGTGTTCTTTACTTGAACAGCATAAGTTTCTTTTACATCTTTCTGATTTAAAACTGTTGTATCTATTAGTATTGATGAATTAGTATTTTGTTTCTTTCTCTTTAATTTGATTTTCATTTTAATCATTACAGGATTGTGATCTGAATTAATATCTTCTTCTGGATAGGTTTTGGCTTTCTTGACGCTGTTCCGGAATCTGTCTTTTATCAATATATAATTTATTTGATTCCTCTTTCTATCTCCAGGGCTTTTCCATGTGTATAATTTCCTTTTCTCTTGCTCAAAGTAGGTGTTACATATTATCAGCTGGTTTTCTTCACAAAATTGAATTAATCTTTCTCCTCTGTTATTTCATTTTCCTAAACCATGATTTCCTATAATGGTCTTATATCTGCCTTTTCCTACTTTTGCGTTCATGTCACCCATTACAATCAAGATGTCTGAAGATTTCACTTGCTTCATAACTTTATTTAGGTCTTCATAGTATGCCTCTATTTGTTCATCTGTATAGTCTTGAGTAGGTGCATATGTCTGTATTATTGCTATGTCAAATGGCTTTGCCTTCATTTTTATTAATATAATCCTATCATTGTATGTCAAGTGAGTGTTTATATATTTTTGTAGTTCTCGTTTTATTAGTATGCCTACCCCTCTTTGGTGTGCTGTTGTGTTACTTGAGTATATAAATGTATATTTATCATCTTGTATGTATCCACTTTCCTTCCATCTTGTTTCTGATATGCCTAAAATATCTATGTTTAATCGCTGTGCTTCTACCATAAGATTTTCTAGTTTTCCTTGTTGGTATAAGGTCCTAACATTCGATGTGGCTATTTTTAGCTTGTTCCTAAAACAGTAGTTAGAATTTCTCTCCATGTCTTTTTTTGGAATGTTACATGATGAGGCTCCAATCTCTTTCACGGTGGTCTGTTATATTCGTCTTTCGTGATCTGAATATGCCTCATGTGTACCACACACTTTACTGTTTTCGTTTTCTGGGCCATTGATTATTTCTAATTCTTCCGCCCCATCCATGGTCACAGACTTTTCACATATGGGTTGAACACACCCGGCCGACGCCATTGTTGTCGAACCATGTGCTTGCCTCCTATCGAACCACGAAAACACGACACAAAGAAGAATAAATCATATTCCACTTAAATATCGGTAAAGTTCACAGTCCATCCACCCATCAGAAGTAAAACATACACCAAACGGGGAATAGCAACACATAATTTCACAACTAGACTGTCGCATAAATCATTTAAATATATCAACAAAAGCCGAATTATAAAAACGACAACACGTAGTCGCCATGACCCCGGAAGAATATCTTGGTTATATACTTTGGTTAGCATCTCTTAATAAACAACACAACGCAGACATGCCCACTTAACGTCCTTTTAAGGGCGGATGATGAAGAGGTATACTCCTTTAGTCATTGGGCGAAAGCAAGCAAGCATCTCCTAATAAGAGAAAAAAATTAAAATAATAATGCTGTTGCCGATGTTGGTCTATTAAAACATAAATGGCACAACAATAATCCATATAATTTTTTAAAACTTTTACTTTTAGTCACATGAAACCTTTTTGCAACGTTAGCAATTGTTACAAATGTCACTGTTAACATGAAAATTAAATTTGAAACATGTAAGATCCCACTATTTTACTGTATAAAATAATACCGGCACTAATCACCGGTGAGCGAAGTACATAGATTAAATAAAAGCTCAAAATTCACACAAAAATATGCTGGAATGAGGTTTTAAACTTTAACTAACAGAAATACTGAAATTTTATTGCTGCATTAACAAGTTAGTTGTCCCAGGAAAGAATGAGATAAAATTTAAACTTTCTCAATGATGTTTAATCATCTACAAACTATATATGCACTGAGACAATTATGAGTGTGACGGGTGAGACACAAATTCAAGCCACCACATCTCAAATAGGAACTCATTATATGACGTCATGACAGTCGAAAATAACTACACTGAAAATAAAATGGCTAGTTTGTATAAACTGCAAACATCTGTGGTCACAAACCTAACACTACCACAACTAACTATAAAAGTCTTCATTTTAACACTGGACCTCAACCTACAAAAGTCAATTAGAAGGTATGCGCTACATGATTTTTACTAATGTTACGTTAAGTTTCCCCCCTCATATGGGAAACAACAGGTAAAAGAAAAAGAGGAAGACCCAGGGAGACACTGAGAAGAACATTGATGAGAGAGGCAAGAGCAGCAGGAATCGGCTCCCTCAATGAGATAGAACTGCTTGCACAGAACAGAGACAGATGGCGAGATTTGATAAAATATCTTTAAAAGAAAACTGCTAGAACAAAAATTCATATAGGAGAAGGTGTATCTTGGTCTACGCCCTATGGGCCGGTTACGGCTCGAAAGGTCAATAGATAGATAGATACGTTAAGTATTTCCCTTTCTCTTGACAAAATTTGTTATTTCCTAACATAATGTAGATTAAGATATTGGTATCTGAGATGCCTTGAACACACCAAATTATGCAGTGGTCTGTTAAAGTATAAGGAAGAAAAATAGATATAGGCATTCACTTTTTTAAAAATATGTCATTTTGATATTTTAAACATTCTTTAAGCAAATAACAAATTAATTATCTTTGTTTTCTGGTTTGGATCATATGCAAATTGTAATAAATTCCTCTTTTGGTCATCAGTTCCTTATGAGTACCTTGCTCTACAACTGCACCCTTGTCAATAACCACAATCTTATCTGAATTGACTATTGTTGACAAACGATGTGCTATTACAATACATGTACGGCCTTCTCTTGCATTGTCTAATGCCTCTTGTACAATCTGTAAACAGCACAAAGGATTGTTTTAATGTTTCATTTATCACTTTTGAAAGATAATAACATGAAAATGAAAGAAAGAAGTCCATCATGTCTTGATGTGGTGAATAAGAATTTTTTTTTTGTTTGTTTAAATATTTAGATGGTTTTTTCAAAAATATTTTGCAAAGATGGTTTTTTTCAAAAATATTTTGCAAAGATGGTTTTATCAAAAATATTTTGCAAAGATGGTTTTATCAAAAATATTTTGCAAAGATGGTTTTATCAAAAATATTTTGCAAAGAATTGTGAAAGATGGAAGATGGATAGGTAGACAGAGAAAGAAATGGGAAGATAATATTAAAGATTAAACAGGCCTTGGTTTCGCAGAGCCCCATAGAGTTAAATGGAGTGGGTTGATGAACCTGTCATTAGTGCCTCAAAAAACCTCAGGGCGATGAGACGAGAAAGGAAGGCCATTCTTTTGAGGTAATGTGGTTAGCACTATGCCAAGATGTCTTTATTTTCCAGAAATTTCTGGTACCCATTTAAGGCTAGGCAAATATAGAAGTCACATTTTTTTTTTTCGTTGCGTTCGCCAGCTTTTACCTCTGACGAAGTTCCTAGCAACTAGGAACTGAATTTTGCGTGTTAATCCATTTTTCCCTGGCAGCCGTGTGCACAGGGGTCCCTCGCCACATAGGCAGATAACTCCGTCTTCGGAGGTACTCATATTTTTTCCATCCATGAGTAAATTACATTTCAAGCCAGGCCTCGCTGCTGAGACCAGGAGTGGTTGCTGCAGAGAGAAATCATAGATAAAAATTCCAACTGATGCATCTGGGATTTGAACCCACAACCTCTCTGTCTCGATGCCGGGATCTTGCCTCAAGACCAACCAGTCCCCCTAGAAGCCAAATGATCCAGAGAATGAACAAGACTTATGTCCACACTAGACTAGTTCACTAACAAATGCTTACCAGCATCCTTTAAAATACACAACTGACATTTTGTGAGCATATGTAACTGATCAAGATCTATGAAGATAAGTTATATAAATCTACCTTTTGTCCTTTCGAGTCAAAGACGGTCTATAGAGCAGAAATTGTAGACTGTGTTCGATGATCTTTGTTATAAAGCATCAGTCCATGCACATTACCAGCATTGTTTCTTGTCAAGCCATTCTGTTGTGGGCAAGTTGTTTAATCTCAGTGAGGGAGCTGATATCTACTGTTGTTGCCTCTTGCCGTAGTGTTCATTTTAGTGTTTCTCTAGGTTGGCCTCTTTTTCTTTTACCCTCTGGTTCCCATTTGAAGGATTGCTTTGAAATATTCAGGAGCCGTGATAGCTCAGTGGTTAGTGAACTGGACTACAAAGGACAAGAGGCCGGGTTTGATCCTGACCGATGGCAGCCAGGTTCATCCAGCCTTAAATGGGTACTGGAATTTTTCTGGGAAAGTAAAGCGGCACGGGCGTTATACCGACCACATTACCCCAAAAATCATGTGCCGAAGGTCTGTAAAATTTATGGTCACTAACACCATATTCTCTATACGCCACTTGGCGTGACTGGGGTACTTTACTTTTTGAAATATTCTTGTTGTTTCTTCTCATCCCATAGCCAAAATAAGACCACCTTTTTCTCTTAATTATAGATATTTTTGAAAGCTTTGTCTTTTCTCGTATTTCTGCTGCACTAGTCTTAAATTCATGACATGACATAGTCTTTTCTTGAGGCATTTGTTTTCTGATTTTCTGTTTTCTTATTTCTCTAGTTGTTTTCCAGCTCTCACATGCATAAGTGTGTGTATGTGTATATATATATATATATATATATATATATATATATATATATATATATAAATAGCTGTATATTAATTGTACAGCTGAAAGGTGGGTCTTGAATGATTGAGAATGTTAGAAAATGAATATAAATTGATAAGAAGTGAAATGTTATAATGATAAGAGTAACATATTTAACCAACATTTTAACAATATATGAATATGTACTGTAAGTACATGGATGTATTAAAATTATATAGTTTAAATGTATAATAGTTTCAAATGTGTTAGTAAGTTAATGACATGTATTTTTTGTCACTAATGTGATATGATATGCTGAGCATAGGAAAATGTTAGAGAAGAACTTCTTCTTTCCTTCCTCACTTGCCTTTCAGTGTCGAGTGGAGATATAATTTGCGATCTTTTGCTCTTCTGTTCACCTCTGCTGCTGTTATGTTTCCTAGTGCTTCAAATATTCCATCGAAAAATCTTTTTCGTGGTCGACTCTTGGGTCTGGCATCTTGCAATGTTTGTTGAGGGCTCGTTATGTTGTGTTTTGATCACTCTGCCTTGTCACGTGGCCAAACCTTTTTATTTGTTGTTTCTTTATATATTCTATGGCTGGGGCTATTCCTAGCTTTTTTCTCAGTTCTTCATTTCTGATCTTATCTCTCAGACTGGTTCCTATCATTCGTCATACACATTTAATCTCAGAAGAGGTTATTTTTCTTATTGTTCTTGCATCTAGGGTCCAGGACTGGCATTGGTAGCACAACGTTGGGATGAAGTTTAGAGAAGAACTAAATTATGCATATTAAAATTGTGATCTTACTCTCTCACTCTCTGTGTCAAGTGCTGAAGTGGCCTCATCTAACAGAAGTGTTTTTGGATTTCGGATTAGTGCCCTGGCTATAGCAATGCGCTGTTTTTGTCCTCCACTCAGTTGTGTTCCTCTGTCTCCAGTGGTAGTTTCATAACCCTGATGACAAAAAAGAGCATGGCAAATACTTGAAGTATATGCTTCTAAATCATCTACTGTCACATAAAAATAATAAATAAAAAGTAAATGAAAGAGATCATGTGCTGAAGGTCTGTAAAATTTATGATCACTAACACCATATTCCCTATACGCCACTTGGCTTGACGTTCAGGCATGCTTCATTTTGTTACTTTACTTTTTTTTACATGAAAGAGAAAATGCAAAATATTTAAGGGAGCTCAAAATATAAAAAAATGAATAAGCCAAAAGTAATCAGTGTCTCAGAGTTGACAGTTTTATCAACAGGAATGAATCTGAACTGGTGAAGATCTACTCTGCCTACCAGTAGTAGCCTTGGAAGCAGATTAATTAACTTGGCCATAGAAATAATTGAAGAGTGAAGGCAGACCTGTTGTCCAAAAAAAGGCTATGCACAAGTCAGTTGTATTGGTTTGAAAGGTGCTGATATTACAACTAGCAGTAGATCACAACATAATGCAACCTATGCCCAATTTCTTTTTAAGAATGAGTTGAGGAAGAGAAATAATTGTTGGATGAATGCGGGGAAAAAACCTGGGATAAAAAGTTGTGCTAAAGTAACTTAAAACTCTCTTTAACTAGGATACAGCCTATTGTTGAACTAACATAACTTAAAACTCACTTTAACTATACAAAAGTTGAACTAACATAACTTAAAACTCACTTTAACTATACAAAAGTTGAACTAACATAACTTAAAACTCACTTCAACTATACAAAAGTTGAACTAAAATAACTTAAAACTCACTTTATACAAAAGTTGAACTAATATAACTTAAAACTCTCTTTAACTAGGATACAGCCTATTGTTGAACTAACATAATTTAAAACTCACTTTAACTATACAAAAGTTAAACTAACATAACTTAAAACTCACTTTACACAAAAGTTGAACTAACATAATTTAAAACTCACTTTAACTTGGATAAAGCAATAAGTCGGGGAGCTGGGTGGTCTAGAGATTAGAGCCTCTGGACAGGAAGGTTCCAGGTTCAATTTACCAGTGGCAACATTGGGGGGGGGGGGAGAAAGGGAGATATTGAATCCATGGTTTCTTTGTGGCTTTAACCTCCCATGGTCTCAGGGTAGTAAGATCCAATGTCTAGCCCTTTCAGAAAGTGGACAAAAAGCAGAAGATCTGGTGCGTACTCACGCACTTTAAGGAACCCTTGGCACTTAACAATTGAAAAGAGTAGGACAAAGAAATAGTCGCTGCACTGGCGAATTATCAGCAAAAACCTACCCACACACAGAGTTCCCAGACTGTGCTACGGAGTTTGTGCACAAGGGTCAGGGTTCTCCTCGGAGGTTCTCAATATTCTGCAGTGAAAATCAGAGCTCCTATGGATTCGTCCAGTGTTCAGAGACAATGATCATAATATAAAACAATAAGTTTAGTCCATGTGGCTACTGGGGTCCTGACCATGGACATTGAGAAAAGGATAGAGCCACCTGTCATGCATGTCATAAAGACTAAGGAGGTTGGGAACAAGGTTTTCGCTCATGCTATGGAGTTTGTGCATCTGAGCTGAGGCCATCTTCATTGCTTTTGTTAGCATGTTCAGGCACCCTTCATACTTTGGAACATGCTAAGCTGAGGCCATCTTCATTGCTTTTGTTAGCATGTTCAGGCATCCTTCATACTTTGGAACATGATGAGCTGAGGCCATCTTCATTGCTTTTGTTAGCATGTTCAGGCATGCTTCATACTTTGGAACATGCTGAGTTGAGACCATCCTCATTGCTTTTGTTAGCACGTTCAGGCATGCTTCATACTTTGGAACATGCTGAGCTGAGGCCATCTTCATTGCTTTTGTTGGTATGTTCAGACATGCTTCATACTTTGGAACATGCTGAGTTGAGACCATCCTCATTGCTTTTGTTAGCATGTTCAGGCATGCTTCATACTTTGGAACATGCTGAGTTGAGGCCATCTTCATTGCTTTTGTTGGTATGTTCAGACATGCTTCATACTTTGGAACATGCTGAGCTGAGGCCATCTTCATTGCTTTTGTTGGTATGTTCAGACATGCTTCATACTTTGGAACATGCTGAGCTGAGGCCATCTTCATTGCTTTTGTTAGCATGTTCAGGCATCTTTCATACTTTGGAACATGCTGAGTTGAGGCCATCTTCATTGCTTTTGTTAGCATGTTCAGGCATGCTTCATACTTTGGAACATGCTGAGTCGAGGCCATCTTCATTGCTTTTGTTAGCATGTTCAGGCATGCTTCATACTTTGGAACATGCTGAGTTGAGGCCATCTTCATTGCTTTTGTTGGTATGTTCAGACATGCTTCATACTTTGGAGCATGCTGAGTTGAGGCCATCCTCATTGCTTTTGTTAGCATGTTCAGGCATGCTTCATACTTTGGAACATGCTGAGCTGAGGCCATCTTCATTGCTTTTGTTAGCATGTTCAGGCATGCTTCATACTTTGGAAAATGCTGAGCTGAGGCCATCTTCATTGCTTTTGTTAGCATGTTCAGGTATCTTTCATACTTTGGAACATGCTGAGTTGAGACCATCTTCATTGCTTTTGTTGGTATGTTCAGACATGCTTCATACTTTGGAGCATGCTGAGTTGAGGCCATCCTCATTGCTTTTGTTAGCATGTTCAGGCATGCTTCATACTTTGGAACATGCTGAGCTGAGGCCATCTTCATTGCTTTTGTTAGCATGTTCAGGCATGCTTCATACTTTGGAAAATGCTGAGCTGAGGCCATCTTCATTGCTTTTGTTAGCATGTTCAGGTATCTTTCATACTTTGGAACATGCTGAGTTGAGACCATCTTCATTGCTTTTGTTAGCATGTTCAGGCATGCTTCATACTTTGGAACATGCTGAGTTGAGGCCATCTTCATTGCTTTTGTTAGCATGTTCAGGCATCTTTCATACTTTGGAACATGCTGAGTTGAGGCCATCTTCATTGCTTTTGTTAGCATGTTCAGGCATGCTTCATACTTTGGAACATGCTGAGTTGAGGCCATCTTCATTGCTTTTGTTAGCATGTTCAGGCATGCTTCATACTTTGGAACATGCTGAGTTGAGGCCATCTTCATTGCTTTTGTTGGTATGTTCAGACATGCTTCATACTTTGGAACATGCTGAGTTGAGGCCATCTTCATTGCTTTTGTTAGCATGTTCAGGCATGCTTCATACTTTGGAACATATTGAGCTGAGGCCATCTTCATTGCTTTTGTTAGCATGTTCAGGCATGCTTCATACTTTGGAAAATGCTGAGCTGAGGCCATCTTCATTGCTTTTGTTAGCATGTTCAGGCATGCTTCATACTTTGGAACATGCTGAGGAAGGAATTTGAACACTATGGAGTTGTTCTTGTGCAATGACAATTATTTGCCCACTAACTAAATTAAACTAAACAAAAGTAAGTTTATCTAATATAACTTAAAACAATACTTTCTTTAACTAATAATATTGACATCTAGAGGTGTAAGCAGAAGAATAAAACTCACTTTAGGTAAAGCTTGAATGAAGTTGTGAATGTTGGCACATTTTGCTGCTCTGATAATCTCATCCATTCCTACAACCCTGGAGTTATCACCATAAGCAATGTTATCAGCAATGCTGCAGTTAAATAGAATGGGCTCTTGAGAGACCAATCCTAGCTGTGCCCTCAGCCACTGAATATTTAAATCTTGAATGTTGTGATTGTCCAATAACTGAAATGAATTAAAATTGATTAAATTATTGAAAAATGTTAAGTTGGTTCCGTTAATTAACCAGCGTCTCTATCTACTTGAACTGAATAATGGTCATTGTGTGCCATACCGGTTGGCATAGGTGATCATGTCCTTCCACAATCTTCTATCCACAGTACATTGTATCAATTCTGTTTTTGACTGTTTTCCATGCCATGACACCAAGCTATGCTTATTTTCTCTCTTTGTCGTCCGTGATCTCTCTTTCTCTGTACTTTGCTTGTTGTAACCAAGTATTCCAACTTTCTTCTTCTCATGATGTCCATGAAAAATGTTCATTATTTATTTCTGATGTTTCTTAGGAGAAACCATTTTATGTTGGCCTCTTCAAGAATTTCTTTGTTGGTCTTTTTTGCTGTCCAGGGATCTTTCAACATTCTTCTGAGAAATCCCATCTCTGTGGCCTCTAATCATCTTTTCATTTCTTTGTTTACCGTCCATTGGTACTCGTTTCCATTGACTCTCTCACTTCTATTGACATATTTTTGTTGCATAAGATGAATAATGGTAGAATGCATTAAAGCTAATTAACAAAAGTAAATTTAACAACAATGAATAAAGTGTTTATCAGTTTTAGATCACTGTCATCTAGCATATTGCAGCTGAAAGCTGACTCCCATAAAAACCACTATGAAGTTTTCTCTGTCCTGCACAGGATGTCCAGCTCTTGCAGCAGTCAATCCCAGCTGATCTGTGATATCTCGCACTCACCTACCTGGTCATTCTTTCTTATGTCTACTTGGTACTATGCCCTCTATATGGATCTTCTAGAGACCATCATGTTGTTTAACATGAGTAAACTTATATATTCCAATATATAATTCAACTAAATGCTCTTAATAGTGGGGTGACATGTCATAATAAAAATGAAATGATGGATCTGAGAACACAGGCCTGAAAGAGCAACAATCAATCCGTTGCAACATTTACTGAAAAGGATAATTCCAAATTAAATATTAAGAAAAAGGCTAAAAAAAACTAAATTGGTTTTTTAGCACAAAAAAATAACTTATACTTTTGTTGTTCTTTCATTTTATTTAGATGCCGTTATTTAAATTTTTGTTCATATTAATTTTGCCAGTTTTGCTTTACTCTTGATAATTATTACCTCTTACTTAAATCATGATCACTAGTTCTGACTTATAACTACATAAAACAAGTAAACCTATGACTATATACTAATATATAATCTTTAAATATAGAATCTTAAATTCTGGGGGATGTTTCAGTTGTAAGGTATCTTTTCACATTACCCAAAGTTTTCCTCAAACTTTCCCTCCTTGCCTTGCATTGTGAGTTTCGATGCTTGAAGTGACACTGTCCAGAAGTCTCAGAACACTTCTGTATAGGCGACCGAGCACATATGGGTGAAAAACTTGCGTGCTAAGACGTCAGTTTAGGTCTCGTACTTTACTTTTCCTGCCCTTGCCACAGGAAATTAATGTTACCCTCTTTTCATTGTCCTTTTATTTGTTGCAAGTAAGGTTGTCTGCCTAATGATTGTTTCATACTTTATTATGCAAGAAATGTCGCTTTTCTTTTGAATGCCTTTTATCAGGTGCAATCTTTTTGACAGAGAATGTTTAGAAATATATAACTTGAACAAAGATTTTGGTTTTAATAAATAAAAATCTTCACCAATGTAATTATTCAAGCTTTAAAAATACTTAAAACAGAGGGCATGTAGAAAAAATATAACTTGTTAAAGAACTCAACAACCATTTGATCTGATGAGGACATATGATTAGACAAAGCAGCATTCATGAAATAGCATAAATCTTGAACGTTAAAATATAAATAGGAAAATGTCATACATGAGTTGGAAAATGTATATCACAGATTATTCAAGTCAGTGAATCAGCTGAAAACAGTAAGAAATTCAGAGTTGTCAGGAACAGTGAACCATAACTGATTAAGATCCTACTCCACTACTTGAGGGTAAGCACTGGATACCGACTGACTGGTCTATCTAAGCAATTAAGAATGGAAGATGAAAGATGATCTCAGTACTTTAAAATGTGAAGCTAAAATCAAATGTGATTATGGAACATGTGATTGCATAGTGTCAATAGATTATAGTGAAGGAAAGCAAGAATAAAGTATTCAGCCTCAATAGCAAAAAAGACAAGTAACTGCAGCAACAAAGTAAAAGACATCACCACAAGGCACAATAAGAACAAGCGGAACAATATTAAAACAGGTAAATAAATTTAAATATCTAGGAATAATGTTAACTTCAGGTGGTAGATGTACAACAGAGGTGAGATGCAGAACAGCTCAGGCTAAAGCAACTTTCCGTTTTGGCCATGTAATGAGAAGGGAACAGCTGGAATATATTGTAACAACTGGAAAAATTAATGGACGAAGAGATAGAAGGAAGCAAAGAGAAAAGATACCACACAGCTTAAGAGAATGGGTTGGCAGAAGGTCAACAACAGAATTGATAAATAGCTGTTGAAATCAGAAGTTATGGAGAGACATGATCACCTATGCCAGCAGACATTGTAATTGATGATGATAGTGTCAATGGTTAACTGGATAGAATGTGATAAACTATATCACGATAGTAAACATTGATAATGTGTAGCTTTTAGCACTTACCACACTTCCACTGTCACAGGAATAAAACAATTCCAACAAACTTATTAATGTACTTTTCCCACACCCACTGCTTCCCACAAGAGCAACAGTTTCACCTTGTCTTATGGTAACATGTAAACCCTGAAGTACTCTGACACTTGATCGGTTAGGATATGTAAAATATACATCATGGAAGTGAATATCATTCCTAAATGTGCCCTGGGGGGGAAAAAAACATACTTGATGAATATCACTCTCCGAAACAAAACAAGTAAGTTAAAAAAAAAAAGGTAAAGAGCCCTGTCATGCCAAGTGGGGCATAGGGAATATGGTGTTAGTGACCATAATCTTTATAGACCCTTGGCACATGATTTTTGGGATAATGTGGTCAGTATTATGCTCATTGTGCTTTACTTTCCCAGAAAAAAATCAGGTACCCATTTAAGGCTGGGTGAATCCGGAAGCCGTTGATCAGGATCAAACCTGACCTCTAGCCCTTTGTAGTCCAGTTCACTAATGACTGAGCTATTGCAGCTGCCAAAAAGAAACAACTTAATGTAAATCTTTCCCTACTGATGTTCAATACCACTGCCTCAGACGTTCCACCCTGCTTGTATGAGGTATGTTGAAATGAAACCCGCCCATGCAGCTCCAAGAGAACGCACATAGGAGGAATGATGATGTCCCATCTGATGTAATAAATACATCTCAATGTGCACTTTCTGTATTCACTTTGTGTAGTATTCATTGGTTTGACTGTTGGAAAAATGGCAGGTGTGAAACAGAATCAATCCAACATTGATCAGTGAACGGTGATTCAATTATTCACAGTCGAAGGATGTCAACCAGTTGACAATAAACGCTCACATGCAAGATAGATTTTTACTTAGAGCCTTGGGAGATATTGTTATGTGATCCACAAAGGAAGAATGAATGAGCTCCTTACTTCCTACCTATTATCTGGCCACTTACTGGTAGAGACTGTTCTTTCTTTTTCTACGGACCGCATGGCAATGTCTCCTAAGATTCTGCCTAAGGCTAAATAGAGGTCTATGTAATCGTCTTGAACATATGAGTTTATTGTTTGTAATACACACAAAGGCCTGTGGCCGGAATGATCATTATTTTGTACTGTCTTCTTTCTAGTAAAACTGTTAATTACAATTTTTATGTTTATTTTTCCACTTGTACATAGCTCGACTCCCTTTCTTTCAAATTCATAACTGCATCAATCACCATATAAAATGTCACATAACATAATCATAGAAAGAAACAGATCTTTCTTGTGAAGCTAGTTACCAGTAATGGTGTCATCAAAGCAAGCCTGCCAGTTCTTGGTTTCCTGAGTGATCACAACAAACCTGGGCACTTCATCATTCTGGCATTGAGTGAATTCACTATATTTCTCATTTCAACATCACTGCATCATTTGGAGACAACAAAGTATTTTACTGAAGTATTATTAGTGTGATCTTCCTGCTGCTAACAGAAGATGCTCATGTCAATAAACATCTAAACAGACTAAACCCCTTGCATGAACCACCTTGAACTTGCAAGATCTAATAATACCCAAAACTGAATACTTGCTCTTTAAAACATCTACCTTAGTTTTATGCAGTCAAATACAGAATTCCCTCCCACAAAGTCTGATTGGAATGTTTGTCAAGCCTGCCACTCACAGAAAAATTACACCATGACTATATATTTTATATTATGATCCACGTAATTCATGACATTTAATCTCTCTTACCAACACTGAACACATATATTTGTTTATAGAGAAATACAATGTTATAATTTCTGTGAGTAAATTTGAAAGTCATAATTTTTTTGACTATTTCATTTTTGTTATATTTATACTTGGAGTCGGTCTATGTTTTTGTGCTCACCGTGCAGGTGACCATAAATGATTTAATAATATTTTACAATCTGCTTAATTCATGACATTTAATCTCTCATATTAACAATGAACACCTATATTTGTTTATACAATAATATAAATTTTATAATTTCTGTGAGTAAAAGTGAAAGTAACAATTTTTTTAATGGGTTCAATTTTGTGAAATTTGACTTGGAAGATGAACTAATTTTTGTGCTCACGACGCCTGTAAAAGCGACAATCATTAACACTGGGCTAATTAGGACGGTAATTGTTATTTTAGTAAATTTGCAAGATGAACTGAAACAAGACACCGCAATGTGGGCAGCATTACATAAATAATAATTACTTTTATAGCAGGCAAAGATAATGAAACCTGCATACACAACAATCCTGAATGTAAGTTAGAAACATCATAATTTTTTTCAGGGGAAGGGTCTCATTTGCATTATTACGGTTAGGTTATTTCAACTAAATAACATGTCCCGAACACCATGTGAAAACCCATTACTATTTTCCTCTGATAACTGTACAATTCCACTTCCTGTATATCATATATTGTCATATGATGTTTTTGTATCTTGTGTATTTATATTTAGTGTTGTGTCTGACTTGCAAATTTATATTTATCAAAGAGAATTCTTGAGATTTGCATTGTTTTGCTTGTCCCCAGTTGAAGAGCTCTGAGAGTCAAGATATAGGCTTGTTTTGTATTATCATTTCTACAAAGCTGTACTAAACTATTTTGTGTTTATTTCATTGCATCACTACACTGCCCCATGATTCCAGCATTATCAAGCACCGACAACACATCTTCCTTCTCACCAGCAAAACTACTAAGGATATGCACCTTTGTAATAAATGAGCTGTAAACAGCATCTAGCTCACAGCTGAGAGAAATGGCTTGAGCAGATAAAACATCAGCCTTAGTTACCTGTTCTGTATACACCTGTTCATGAGTAAAGGTAGACAAATTTAATCTCTAAACTACAGTTCAACAAGTTCATTAACCATACTGTTTGAGTTACATATTTTTGAATTTAAAAAAAAAAAAAAACCAATGACCCCTTTCTTCTTCTGTCCTTAATATCTTGCCTCTGTGGGGACATGCACGGCTGGCATATATGGGCCTTTACTTTGGTTAATTTAGTCATGAGATTGTAAAAACTGTAAATTATCATTACCTAAACTGTTATGAAGGCTAATTACATTTTCTTGATCTTGATCCTTCCCACGCCATTAGACGTCACATAGGGATTGTAGTGTTTTTCGCCACCCATCTCTAGGCTGGACGAGATGTTCGATCTAATCTAATGAGTTTATGCCTGCCAACTTTGCTTCTCCTATAAGTGTACTTTTCAGTGTCTCTCTGGGTCTTCCTCTTTTTCTGTATCCTGATGTTTCCCATGATGATAGCTTGGTGTCATGGTATGGAAAGCAGTCAACAATAGAATTGATACGATGCACTGTGGATAGAAGATTGTTGAAGGACATTATTGCCTATGCCAACCGGTATAGCACATGATGATGATGTTTCCCCATAGAAGAATCAGGTTTGGAATTCTCTTGTCTCTTCTCATCACATGTCTGGCATATGTCCATCTTTTCCTAATTGTAGAAGAGATCATTGATTGCATGGCCATTTCCATTACCTCTTCGTAAGAAAGATGGCCACATACCAAAAGATATACTCTATGAACAACTGGCAGATGGTAAAAGAACTAGGGGGCGCCCAAAACTTTGATTTGTAGATGTGTGTAAATGCGATATGAAGACTCTGAACATAAACCCTGCAGAATGGGAAGTCCTAGCTGCATACCACAATCTCTGGAAACACACTCTAAAGGTTCACCTCAAACAAGAAGCAGACAGATTCATAGAGAAAGAGAATATATGGCGAAAGAAAAGAAAAGAAAAAGAATAACATTTCTAGGGGTGCTGAAAAATCAATAGTCAACTATGTCTGACGGAGGCTACTACGTAATATTGTCTTGAATTCATTCCATTGTACACAGAGTATTCTACTTAGGCATTTGTTTTCAAAAGCATTTAATTTTCTCTCAATCTCCTTTGATGTTTTCCAGCTTTCACATGTGTAGTTAAGTGTTGTTGATACGTTTGAGTTGAATATTCTAAGTTTGGTTTTCTTGCTTAGAGTATTTGATTTCCATATTTTGTCCAGGTTTTAAAAATTTGCTGCTGCTTTTATTATCCTGCTTCTAATTTCTTTGTTGCACCTTCTTGATCTATATTACTACCATGATGATTATATATATATATATAGAGAGAGAGAGTGGTCTACTCTTTCCAATGTGTGGTGATTGAAATATATATTGTCTTCTGGAGTATTGTTATTTTTCATTAATTTTGTTTTATTCCCCCTGTTGATTTCAAGTCCTATTTTTTTGCCATGGATGATAAGGTATCTGTGCTATTTTGCATCTTGTTGATATTGTCACTTAGGAGCACTATATCATCTGCAAAATCCAGATCCTCCAAGTAATTCTTGTTGCACCATTTAATATCATTATTGCCGTTGCAATTTTTTTTTTTACTCATTATGTAAGCAATGAATTCAAAATAGCAATAGTAATAGTATACATCCCTGTTTTATTCCTGTTTAAATTCCAGACCAATCATTCCCTCCTCTGTGTGAAATGAGCAAAATATAGCCATCATACATGTCTTTTATAATGTTGGTAATTTTTGGTGGGTATTCCATAATGTTTCAAGATATTCCACAAGGATATTTTACATTTAGATTAGCTAACATTTTAAAAATGGTTCTATGCAGACAAAATCATACCTCTGATGGTTTATATCCAATATCTAAAGCCACATTTCCTCTTGGTACAGTGTCCAAAAGATAAAATATTTTCTTAGCCGCATTAGTAGCTTTTCCTATATCTGGAGCCAAAGCCGCCACCTGGCCAAGTGCTATTGCACAGAAGACCAAGCAAGAAAAAGTTCTGTTTGATTAGATGGTTACATCAAATTAACTACAAGCTTTACTACATAATTTATTAAAGAAATGCACAATGTCAAATTACACAATTAACAGAGGAAGCTTGTTTACTAGCTGTCTTTGCTGTAATGTTGAAAATCTGCAAATTATAAAGAGAGACTAAGATTGCTTTTGCAATCCAAAATGTCTTATCTAGAACTAGATTTATTAGAGCACTTATGCCACACACAATCCATGCTTCAGGAATGTTCAAAATGAATGGTTAAGACCTCTAACTTGTCCTCTCCTTCACCTTAGGTTTGATCATAAATTCCTGCAATCTTCTGACTTCACAAAGTATTCTATTGATAATTATTATACTTCTTTACATTTATTTTATAAATTTATTAAAAGGAAAAAAACATTAGCTTATGGCACCATTTTAGCAAATCATAGGGGTCTCCAGCATAATTAAAAATATGTAGTACCAGGGAAAAGTGCAAAATGTTAGATGAGATGGGGTTAACAGGGACAATGTAGAGATTATTCAGTGGAAGGATAATAAAACTGTTAATATGATCAGCACTATGCTCAAAACTTTAAATTTTAAAGCATTATGCTTATGTAAAACAAAATGTCATAGTATCTTTGAAAAAATAAATGTTGACCTGCCAGTTGTTGTCAGGGATTATAATAAGTATAAGGGAGGCGAAGATAGGTCTGATCAAGTAATTTCTAAGTACAAATACCTTTTTAAAAAACAATAAGAACCGGACAACTTTATTTTATAAATTTCTAGACATAGCAAGGGTTATTGCATTATTTTAAGAACATCAAAAACAGCACCAAGGGTTATTGCATTATTTTAAGAACATCAAAAACAGCACCAAGGGTTATTGCATTATTTTAAGAACATCAAAAACAGCACCAAGGGTTATTGCATTATTTTAAGAACATCAAAAACAGCACCAAGGGTTATTGCATTATTTTAAGAACATCAAAAACAGCACCAAGGGTTATTGCATTATTTTAAGAACATCAAAAACAGCACCAAGGGTTATTGCATTATTTTAAGAACATCAAAAACAGCACCAAGGGTTACTGCATTATTTTAAGAACATCAAAAACAGCACCAAGGGTTATTGCATTATTTTAAGAACATCAAAAACAGCACCAAGGGTTATTGCATTATTTTAAGAACATCAAAAACAGCACCAAGGGTTATTGCATTATTTTAAGAACATCAAAAACAGCACCAAGGGTTATTGCATTATTTTAAGAACATCAAAAACAGCACCAAGATTTACAGCTTTTGGCACGGCGTAAGAAGTTTTGACAGTTTCACATCACTAAGGAGCTCATAAAGAAAATTGCAGGTATAGATAAAACTATTACTGTCCCACTGTTTGAGATTGTAAAGAAAGTAAATAACTGTCATCAGGTTGTTCCAGATATATCTGATTTGTCACTAAATTGTTTTCTTTGTTACCAAACCAAAAAAATAGAGAAGAGAAGTATGAAGAAAGAAGATTATGTCAGGTATGCAATAATTATTTTTGCATCAGCAGTAAGATAAATTGTCTTCCTGCAGAGTCGTACTATGACTGATAACTGATGCAGATGTTTTCCTAACCAGCAGGTTTTCTTTCCTTCATGACATGTTTGTGTATGAAAGTGAGTAAGTGTGATGCGTGTGTGCAAGCATGTTTATTTAACTATTTTATAACTCTCACACCACATCTACTTCTAGGACTAGTATCTTTAATGTTTTTGTTGTGATAATAAAAATCAACACAAAAATCTGAATATTTCCTCAATGGTTGAAGTTGATAGTACATCGCATCTCTTGTCATTGATAATATACAGATGAAAGTTTGAAACCTTTTAGACTGAAAATTGTAGTTTAAGACACGTACATGAGATTAGGAAACCATTTTCCTTTGGGGAAAAAAAATTTAGTTACTTGAAAATCTGATTGATCATCAAATAATCTTACTGAAATATTTGACAAAACACAACCAAGCACTAAAGATGTTTACAAAATAAATATCTCGAAAAGACTTACAAAATGCTGGATGGTATGAAATATGGAAGAATGTTATTTAAAGTCCAAAATTATATAAATAATAAAAAGTCTAATATTAGATGACCCAGATCTTTAAATAATCTCATAATGAGTGAAGTTAAGAAGAGTGCAAATTAAGAAAAATGAAAAGCTTGCCCAGATTAAGTATTTATGACTGATAAGAGTATTAATATGGAAAGGACTAAACAAACACTAAATGCAAAAAAATAGAATTTGATGCAGGAAAAGACAGATTAAGGTAGTCAATTTAACCTTTAATTATGATACCTATGTGTGACTTACTTGTTCATGATACAATAGTAAAAATTACTACCACTTATATGTAACATTTGGAGCCGCGATAACTCAGTGGTTAGTGAACTGGATTACAAAGGACAAGGCGTAGGGTTCAATCCCAACCGACGGCTTCCGGGTTCACCCAGCCTTTAATGGGTACCGGATTTTTTTCTGGGAAAGTGAAGCAGCACAGGCATAATACCGACCACATTACCCCAAAAATCATGTGCCGAAGGTCTGTAAAATTTATGGTCACTAACACCATATTCCCTATATGCCACTTGGTGTGATGGGGGTACTTTACTTTTTTTTTTTATATGTAATATTTTGATTTTGGAAAATTAGATTTTCTTTGAAGTTTTGCTACATAGAAGTGTGTTTACACAAGATGAGACACTGGGATCTGATGTGGTAATTGTTTCTTGCTTTATGGTTGATTTTAAACCAAAAATGTGACCACTAAAACGCTTTAACTAAAAGCCTTACATTTTGTGTGTGGTGTCACAAATTGAAACCACTTCCATGAAATACAAATTTTGATAACTTGGGAGGTGTACTAGACTCATGACAGTTTTATTTGTAAATGCTGCAACATTTTCAAGATTATAGCTGTATTAATGTACTGTATTATTCATCCCCACTTATGCATGTGGGGAGCCACAATAGCTCAGTGGTTAATGAACTGGACTACAAAGGACAAGAGGTAGGATTCGATCCCAACTGACAGCTTCCGGGTTCACTCAGCCTTAAATGGATACTGGATTTTTTTCTGGGAAAGTAAAGTGGCACGGGCATAATACTGACTACATTACCCAAAAAATCATGTGCTGAAGGTCTGTAAAATTTATGGTCACTAACACCATATTCCCTATATGCTTTTGGCATGATGGGGCACTTTACTTTTTACTTTTACTTATGCATGTGAGAGCTGGAAAATAACTACAGAAATAGAAAATAAAATGGATGCATTTGAAAACAAATGCCTCAGGAAAATAATTTGTATACCATGGAATGAATTCAAGACTAGTACAGAAATATAACTATAAATAACTATAATAAAGAGAAGAAGGAAGTCATATGTTAGCCATGTGATGAGAAGAGACAAGAGAATCTCAAAGAATCCCCATACCTGCTTCACCAGAGGGTAAAAGAAAAAGAGACTGACTTACAGAAACACTAAAAAGAACAATGAGATGAGAGGCAACAACAGCAGGTATCAGCTCCCTAGCTGAGATTGAACAATTCACCCAAAACAGAGCAGTGTGGTGAGATACAAAGCAGATCCTGTGCAAGGTCTGATGCTTGATAACAAAGATCTTCGGACACAGTCTTGAATTTCTGCCCTATATGTTATCTTCAGCTTGAAAGAACAACAGATAGATAGACAGACAAAGAGACAGACAAATAGATGGATAGATTAGATAAACTGACAGACAGACAGACAGACATATAAATAGATATACTGCTGCTTTGAGACGAAAACAAACAGCTGTGTACAGCATTCTTAACCTTGTTAGCTAGTCTGACACAGGTGAAGTGAGATCTGAGTTGCTGAATCTACCACTGTTAAAAAAAAAAGTAAAGAGCCCCTGTCACACCAAGTGGCGTATAGGGAATATGGTGTTAGTGACCATAAATTTTACAGACCTTCAGCACATGATTTTTGGGGTAATGTAGTCGGTATTATGCCCATGCCACTTTACACTACCAGAAAAAAATCCAGTACCCATTTAAGGCTGGGTGAACCCAACAGCTGTCGGTTGGGATCGAACCCTACCTCTTGTCCATTGTAGTCCAGTTTACTAACTACTGAGCTATCGGGGCCCCAAATCTACCACTGTGGCTGTAGGTAACCTATCCCATGCACCCCTAAGGGTTATAAAAGATACAAGTGTTTAATAACAAAGTTTTTGAACAATTAGCTTAAACACCATTCCAAATGTTGAATAGAACTGGAGACTGTTTTGGGGATGTCCATTTATATGTGAGGCATACACACCCCATAAAGTTATATTTGTACAACTTAGAAAAATAAAAATCTTAAGTATAATAAAAAAAAATGCAAACATATTTTGCATTTATAAAAAAATGCAAAACAAAAATTATGCTTCTTCTTCAGTGGTCAGCTATTGTTATAGCTGGACATTTAGACCAGCATGGATGAAGAACAACTCAGTACGTTTGAGGTCTTCATAGTTGCCCATAATTTATCATGCAGTATTGCTTCTGTGGACCATATTTGTGTCCTTAGGGTTATGAGAGTGCTGTAGTCCTGTAGGATATGCTCTGGAGTTTGTCTGAGTCCTCTGTAGTCATATGTTGCATAGTCACTGAGTTCTATATTGTGTAGATGTGCTCGGGGGCTATAATGTCCTGGTCTGAGTCTGAATATCTTGGTCTGCTGAATTTGTTCAAACTGTCATAGTCATATTTTCCATATATCTTACTCCATTCTGCTTTCCTAGCTTGTTTCTGGATTGTCTTTATTTCTCTGAGGCTCTGGGGTTGGTTGGACTGTTGAAGACTTCCACCTGCTTTTGTGGGTTCATATGCTTTCTCATTTCCAGGGATGCCACTTAGATCCACAGCAGGGCTAGTTGTCTTTACTGAGAGCAAACATATCCTGTTTTTTATTAAGGTACTCCAAAATAGTACTGAATGTTTTTTTTTAAATTTTAAATTAATTCTTATATTTCTTCGTTCTTATACTATCCTGTTAGGGTAACCAGCACTGCTACTTGTTTTAAGCTGAAAGTGACATTTTAGTTCTAGTTCTCTACATTTTCCAGCATTTGTGAGTAAAAGTCACTCATTCTTAAAACTGATATTTTATGGGAGTGGTTCCACATGGTGACACAACACAAAAATGTGATTTGATTGGCTGAATATTTTTTTGAAATTAATGACACAGCCTCTTCTAAATCAGCTCTAATGTACCATGTACAAGAATAATGTACAGATAATACTTCTGAAGTGAATATGACCAAAATAAGTTAATATCAGTGCCTATTAGTCGTTATGACAAATTCTATTTGTCAGTCTGTGAATTTTATTTCAATTCTGCATTGTCATCATCTAGTTTATCTTGTTGTCTTTAATTTTCACTTTTGACCAATATTACATTTTTCTTTAATATAAAAAGAGGAGTAATTAAAAACTGATTTACCTCATGATATGTTTGAAGTCGATCTCTCCATTTTCAACAAGCTTGGCAGCACAATAAAATGAAAGAGCATAGATAAAATATATGGATGCTTGAGAAAATGCAAAAAGAAATGCTGTAAAATATGAACTGATTATGGCTCGCCTGTGGGCTGGTTTCAGTATGTAGTTTACTGATTGATAAAAATACTCTTCTTGCACAAGTGATGCGACAGTTTTTATGCCTCCTATAACTTCACCAGCAATCTGCAAAAGAATATAGCAAAATTTATGGATTTTTGCTTTGTTAGACAGTTCCAATATCAATAAAACATGATGGATAATACTTTTGGCTATTGAAGCATTCACATAATTGTTTCACATTAAAATCAAAACACCATACGTATTACAATAAAACATTCACAGTATTAATGCTTCACGATATATGACTACCCGTCCTTGTTTAATTCAATGTGGTATTTATTGTTTAAGCATTGAGAACAATATTATTCCCATCTCTTCTCATTTCATTAATAAGTTACTAACCTTGACTGTTTCCTGCAAGTGATTGTTGAGTGATCTGGACAATCCAGCAACAAGCTTAACATTCATTACTCCAGCACAGGTGAAACTAGGTATGGATATAAGCATAATGAAACTCAACTTCCAGCTTGCAAGAAAGGCAATTATTAATGCAGTCGTAACATTTGATGAGCTTTGTATGATGTTTCCTAGACAGATGCCAGTGATCTTAAAATAAAAACATAAAAAAATATATTTTAAATGTAAAAAATTATACACACACATATTAAAGAATTAATACATGTTTAGCAAGCAAACTTATGATGATCAATATTTCTTCCATTATTTCTTTGTCACTGACATTTTGATCAGATATTCCAGTTTGTTATACTTTCACATTTTAGTAATAATATAAGTAATATATTTGGGTTTTGTGGAAGTGCTTAAATCTGTTAGATAAAAGAATTATATACTCTGTATATTAAAGTAGCATGTAAGACAAAAATGTTAATATTTATTATAAAATATTATTTATAAACATTTATTAGACCCAAAAACTTAATAAACTGGTTGTAACAAAACACTATACCCAGCATAATTATCAAGTCAGATCTTTGTAAATGTTTAATTTAAATAAAGCATATTATATATAATGATAGTAATAAAAAAAAACACTTGTATTTTCATCTGAATTCATAGAACTATTATCAAATTCACTTCTAACAGACAAAATAAAATAAAAGAGATGCAGTAAATAAATTCTGAGACAGAATTTACCATGCTTAAATAAAGAGTAGATATGACATGGGCTACATTGTCTGAGTGAGCAGTGTGATGAAAACAAGCATTGTGTGTGTAATGGAGAGATGTAAACACATGTTTTTGGGGGGTTTTTTTTACATGTTAGAACAGCCAAAAAATCCAGACACTAAAAGAGGCAAATGGAGTAAGGAAGATTATAAAATAAATTAGGAAAAGGCAGTACAAATTTGTTGGACTTGTGTGAAGTAGAGATGGGTTGAAATATTTAATAACAAAAAAAAGTAAAAAGCAGCCAAGATAAAGGTAGAGAACTGGCAAAAATGCTGGATGACTGGATGGTTTGACGCTAGGAAAAGATGAATGGTGGAAATGTTACATAACATTAACAAGGGTTATGGGTTAGAACCAATGGTGGAAATGTTACATAACATTAACAAGGGTTATGGGTTAGAACCAATGGTGGAAATGTTACATAACATTAACAAGGGTTATGGGTTAGAACCAATGGTGGAAATGTTACATAACATTAACAAGGGTTATGGGTTAGAACCAATGGTGGAAATGTTACATAACATTAACAAGGGTTATGGGTTAGAACCAATGGTGGAAATGTTACATAACATTAACAAGGGTTATGGGTTAGAACCAATGGTGGAAATGTTACATAACATTAACACGGGTTATGGGTTAGAACATCCAACACCTCTCAGCACAGATCATGAAAGAGGTGCTCTCTGTGATTTGAGATTTGGTGGATTTTCATAGGCAGCAAGTACACATTTAATTTTGTTCCAAGTTAGAAAAATCAGCCACAGTATGTTAAAATATAGTTTCCGGTTGTTTCCAAAATGGAGGAATTATTTTTCTCCAGGTTAGTATAGAACCGTTGATCAGAGGTTTAACAAGCCGCTATCATAAAAACGATGTTGTTAATGAAACGTAGACCTGATACAGAATGTGTAAATTAGCAGTAGATAGTAGTGATAGTTTTTTCGGCCCTAAAACAACAACAAAAACAGGATTCTGGAATGTACAGACAATGGCCGCGCTGACGAGACAAGCACAAGTCGCGAGCGAGATGGATAGATTCAATCTAGATATTTTAGGATTAAGCGAAATGCGCTGGCTTGGAACAGGTAGGAAATCTGTTGATAATAAAATAGTAGTTTTTTCTGGAAGGGAAGATGGAAAACACAGTGAAGGAGTAGGTATAATGATGACAGACATAGCTGCAAGAAGTTTATTAGAATGGGAACCAGTAAATAGCCATCTGATACGAACACGCTACAAAACAAAATATGGAAGACTTTCAATTGTTCAATGTTATGCGCCTACTAACGTAGCTGATGATGAAGTTAAGGATGATTTTTATAACCAACTGCAACAACTTCTAAACAAAATACCCAAACACGATCTTTTAATTGTAATGGGAGATTTCAACGCCAAAGTAGGAAAAGACAACGCAGGAGTGGAACATGTAAATGGGGAGAGAAGGCTGTGATACTACAAGTCGGAATGGAGAAAGATTAATAGAATTATGTTTAATAGAAAATTTAGTTATAGGTGGGACATTATTTCCACACAAAAATTTTCACAAAACAACATGGATATCTCCTGATGATAGAACTTCAAATCAAATTGACCACCTATGTATTAAACAACAATTCAGATCATCATTAATAGATGTAAGAGCATACAGAGGTGCTGATGTTAATAGTGACCACAACCTGTGCATTGGGAAAATAAGATTAAAATTTAAAAGCCAACAGAAGAGGTCAACTACACATAAAATTGATAGTCATAAACTGAAAGATGAAGCCATAAAGGAAAAGTTTAACATAGAGCTAAGTAATTGTTATACAGCACTTGGTGAAATAGAATTAGATATCAATGAAATGTGGGACTCACAGAGCAAAATACTAATGACAGCAGCAGAAGCAAGTGCGAGACTGAAGAAAATGGAAAAACGAGCTTGGATTTCAGACACCACATGGAAATACATCAAAGAAAGAAGAGAAGTGAAGAGAGCCATGACTAATGCAAAGACAGATCTTGGAAAGATCCTGCCAAAAGCAACATACAAAGAATTAGACAACAAAGTGAAAAGTTCAGCACGAAGAGAATCAAGAGCTTTTCTAGACAATTTGGCAGAGAAAGCTGCAATTACAGGAGACAGCAGAACTCTTTATACTGTACAAAAGATGTCGACAAACACCTATACATCCAGTGGAACACCAATTTTAGACAAATCTGGATTAACGCTAACAACAAGCGCAGACTTAAAAGCCTGTTGGGCGGAACACTTCAAAGAAATTCTTAACCGTCCACTACCCCACAGTTTAATAGATTTTGAAGCTGAAACACCAGCAACAGAATTAGATGTAAATTTAGATGACTTTTCACCTTGAGTGAAATAGAAACCACATTAAAGCATATGACGAATAACAAGGCTGCTGGAGAAGATAAGTTAACAGCTGAGATCCTCAAGGCAATTGATAGCCATAATTTAATACATCTCCAGAAAATGTTCAACATCATTTGGAAAGCAGAGAAGACGCCTCATAAATGGAAAAAAAGGAATCATTGTTAAGATTCCAAAAAAGGGCAATCTTAGAGATTGTAACAACTGGAGAGGTGTGACACTTTTGTCAGTTGCCTCAAAGTTATTCTGCAAAATCAACCTAAATAGAATAAAAGATTCAATAGATGCAGTAATGCGTGAAGAACAGGCTGGGTTTAGAAAAGGGAGAAGCTGCCTGGACACATTTTCACTCTACGACTTATATTGGAGGAACACATTGAAAAGCAAAAACCTTTTGTACTTAACTCCATTGACTTCAAAAAAGCATTTGATAGTATTCATAGAGATTCTTTGTGGAAAAATCTGAAGCAATATGGCTTACCATCAAAAATCATAAATATTATCAAAGACATGTATGATGGTTACACATGTGCAGTTCGAACAGAGGAAGGACTGAGCGAATGTTTCCCAATAGAAACTGGGGTTAAACAAGGATGTATTTTATCGCCCTTGTTATTTGGAATTGTTATGGACTTCATAATGAAGAAATGCTGCACTGGTAATAAAGGCATCGAATGGATACAAGGAGACCATTTGGAGGACCTCGACTTTGATGATGACATAGTTATCAGCAGTCAGATAAAAACGATGCAGGAAAACACAAATGAACTATCATCAATAGCCAGCAAAATTGGGCTTGAGATCAATCATGAAAAGTTTAATTCCAACAGATGACAAAATATACATGGAAAATAAACCAGTGGAAGAGATCCATCACTTTATCTATCTTGGAAGTCACATTGATCGAGAAGGGGATACAAGCAAAGAAATTAGAATCAGAATAGCTAAAGCAGCAATGTCTTTCAGAAGCCTTGAAAAGTTGCGGAAATCAAAACTCATCAGCACAAACACAAAACTTAGACTATTCAAATCAAATGTACTATCAACCCTTACGTATGCATGTGAAACAACAAGAGATATAGAAACAAAGTTGAACGCATTCAAAAATAAATGTCTAAGGAAAATACTTGGTATAGCGTGGAACGAATTCAAAACAAATGAGGAAATTAGAGAAATCACCAATCAGCCACTAATATCTTCAGTAATAAAGAAAAGATGATGGTCATATGTTGGACATGTGATGAGAAGAGGTAATAACCGAATAGCAAAGCAAGCACTCATGTGGGAAACAACAGGTAGGAGAAAAAGAGGAAGACCCAGGGAGACACTGAGAAGAACATTGATGAGAGAGGCAAGAGCAGCAGGATTCGGCTCCCTCAATGAGATAGAGCTGCTTGCACAGAACAGAGACAAATGGTGAAATTTGATAAAATATCTTTAAAAGAATTGAAAACTGCTAGAACAGAAATTCAGATAAGAGAAGGGGTATCTTGGTCTACGCCCTATGGGCTGGCTACAGCTCAAAAGGTCAATAGATAGATAGATAGATGTTATGAAATGTTGATGGCTTTTGGGGACAGACTATGTTTGTTCCCCAAAAGACAATTCCAAGACAATTTGAGCTGTCTTTGTCCCGGGTGGGCAACCTGGAACATCGTCGATGATAACAAATGAGCTCTCAAGAAAATAAGCATCAAGTTCAACAGCAGAAATGATTGAGTGAGTGCATCAAATTATTAGCAAAGATTGCTGTTGAAGCACTGATGAAGTTTGGTGCAAGTGGGAATCAATCATGGAAGCTGCCACATACTTTTTCTGAGGATTTGAAGATGCAGCACATCTCATTAAAATTTTGTACCCAAGTTTCTATGTGCTGACCAAAGCATCAGCAACTTCACATTTGCTCAGTCCTAAAAAAGTACATGATGCCTCTGACCCCTTTCTTTGAAATATCATGGTTAACAAAATGTAGGTTTTTATCTGCAACATAGAAACCAGATGACAGTCTAGTCAATGGAAATGTATACAACCACCTAGACAGAAGAAAGTGAGACCAGCAAAGAGCAACATTATGTCCATGTTGATTTCATCAAAAGAAATTGTTCACAAGGAATTTGTACCTCTCCTGCTTTCTTCATTGAGGTTTTGAGACTTCAAGAGAATTTGAGAAGATAGCAAACTGACAAATGGTGAAAAACAACATGATTCTTAAACACAACAATGCACTAGCCTATGCTGCTCTTCAGTCTCAATGGCTTTTTACAGTAACAAGATGACAGTGATGCCATATCTTCACTTGACTTTGCACCATGTAGCTCTTTCTTGTTTGCAAAACTGAAAATGAAGCTAAAGGTAAGAAAATTTCAGGAGGAAATTCCAGCAGATTTATAGGTCAAATTCAATAAGCTGATGGAAAAATTCTTACAGAAATGGCTTCTGAAAGTGACACCACTATTGGGATAGTTCCCAACACTCTGAAGGGGACACCTTTGACAGTAGCCATTGACATGTAAGGTACACTATTCTTTTGTATGTCTTCAAGTATGGTATTTATTCCACCGTGCATCTTAATTGTACATAAAATGTATTTAAATAATCATGAAATTACTGTTGAAACAAAATCAATGTTTGCAAGATAAAAAGTAACAGGAACAAACATTCATTCTTATTTTTTAATAAAAATCTTTCCTTCCATTCTTAATTCACTTTGAGTAATAAAAAAAATTGGTGAAAGTATTCTCCCTAAGAACAAATTTAAATGGCTTAATATCAAGGTAAGAAACAGAACAAAATTAGTATTCTCAACTATTATTTATGCTCATGAAATTTCTGAAGTCATGGTAAATATGCAACATTTAACATACCTCTTAAGACTTCACAAATTTTAATTAAATATGAAAGTTGCCCTATATATAACAAATAAAGCTGTATGCAAGGATGATTTAAATTGAATAAATATGAAGTCTTCACAGAAAATATTCAGAATAAGTGCAGCAGGCTATAAACATTTTCACACAAAAATTTATTTCTATTAAATTTCAAAGTTTGGAAGTGAAATGCTACATTGAAGCTGATGTGAGAAGCTCTGTAGTTAATGTAGTGTTATATACTGCTTCTTTACTTAATCTGCACAGATGGTTGAAAACTAACCATTGTTTGTTGGTAACAATGACTGCTTGACATCATGTGGCCTAGCATCTTCTTGCATGGATCATTCTGTTAATATTAGACTAGCAAATGTCTAGCTACAAAATTTAGTCTTACCTTTTTTTTTCTTTGTCTTGTAACCTTGGCTTAATTCTTTTTCAAATGTTTTTGTAACATTTCCTAGGTTCAGTCTCAATGTTTAATGATGCTCTGATAGATTTTTCACAAACTTTCTCACTAGTGGAGCAATCTCTCAGGCAAGCATTATTGTATTCATTTTGTCTGCAAACAGGCAGCTTCCCTTCAGGTTCACCCTACGATATTTACTTGTGAATGCAGTTGTCCAGACAAGTACCAGATGCCTTAGTCTTTGGCCCTGAGTGTTGTCATAATGCTCTAACATGTTTGATTTGGTTAAATTGTCTTGTTATTTCATATTCATACATTTATAAACGTAGTCTTCATGAAAACTTGTGTAACCTGTCATGTGGGTTTATCAATTTTCAGCTATGTCCATGAAGAATACATGTTGGTGCGGTTGGTTATTTGGTTATGGTGTATATGTGTATATGTGTATCTATGTATATATGTGTGTATATGTATATAAATATATACTAATCACTATATATACATACATATATACTAATTGAAAGCAAGCAGAAAACAACCCTTGCCAGGAACACCACAATAACTATCAGCATGCTAAAGCCAAATTTCAATGGACTAAACTACAAGCCAGACGGAGAAGCTGGAAAGAGAAAACTGAGTCCTTTAATCTTGAACGAGGCACAAGAAAAGTGTGGAAGCTTGTAAAACAGCTGAATGATGAGGGTACAGAAAGGAACACCAAAATTACACTGAAGAAGGATGGAGACATCCTAACAGGTAAGCATGCAGCAAATCACTTTGCAGACTCCTTTGCAAATGACAATAATATTGAAATTAGCCTAGAGAAACAACAAGAGACCCGTTTAAAACAACAAAATGCAAGACAAGAAGAGACCACACATGAAGTCATTGAAATACCCATTACACAAAGAGAGCTAGAGCTGGCAATATCCAAATTAAAAATGAAAAAGTCACCGGGCAGTGATGGGGTGTCCAATGAAATGATTAAAAACTTGGGAACTGCAGCTAAATCAAAACTACTGCAGATCTACAACATTTGCTGGATCACAGATAGAGTGCCACAGGCATGGAGAGAAGCAATTATAATACCATTACTAAAGCCAGGAAAAGATGGTTCAACGACATCCAGCTATAGACCAATCAGCCTTACAAGCTGTTTGTGTAAAACAATGGAACGTATAATCAATCTCAGACTGCAGTGGTACCTGAAAAGTGAAAATCTCCTTGTCCCACAACAAGCAGGCTTTAGACAGTGTTACTCTACCGAAGATCAGGCAACCTATCTTTCCCAGGAAACTGAGGATGCATTTCAAGAAAAGAAACTGGTACTAGCAGCATGGATAGACCTAAAGAAAGCATTTGATAAGGTATGGAAGGAAGGACTTTTGAAGAAACTGAGAAATTATGGAGTAAATGGCAGGATGTACAAATGGGTCAAAGCAAACCTGCAAAATAGGAGAGCCAGAGTGCAACTGGATGGTCTTAAGAGTAAGAAGGTCTTACTGCGCCAGGGCGTTCCACAGGGAGGGGTACTATCTCCAACACTTTTTCTGATCGACATCAATGACCTAGTTACTGAACTACCACATGGCATCAAAGTGGCAATGTATGCAGATGACTTGGTAATGTGGTGCACAGAGGAATATGCAACAGTGGCCTCCAAATTGCTACAAAGAGCTATGAATGCACTGAATTCATGGACAAATAGATAGTGTATCAGCATCAATACAGACAAATGCAGTACAACACTTTTCACTCTCTCCCCAAAACAAAAAGCAGGAGCCATCTACATAAACAATGAGTCTGTGAGAGAAGACATACAAGCTACATATCTCGGAGTTACGTTTGATAACAAACTATCTTGGAAACAGCAGATAAATAAGGCAACCCAAAAAGCAAGGAGGAAATTGACTATTCTAAGAAAGCTGTGTGGAACCACATGGGGTGTGAGTGGGAAAATACTCAGTAAAGTTTATCAACAGAGTATACGCCCACATTTAGAATATGGATCATCTGCATGGTTCTCAGCATCAAACACCACACTGCAAGAACTGGATAAAGTACAAAACCAGGCACTTAGGGTCATCACATGAGCAATGAAATCAACACCAACATTGGAGATGGAGAAATTGTGGAGGATACCAGCACTGAGAGAACGGAGGGACACAAAGGTGCTGATACAGGCAGAAAAATGTGCATGCATGCCGAGACATCCAATAAAGGACCGATTAAAAAATCTTGCATTGGGATGACTTAAGAGAAGCAGTTTTATCCACCAAGCCAAGCGTATTAGTAGACAAACACCAGACATGCCAAGAGTTGTTAACCCCCTACTGCCCATACCAGAACATACTCCCTGGACAGAGGAATCAGGATTATCAATACAAATACGGACAGAAGTGAAAGGAATAGTTGACAAAGAAGAACAGAATAGTCTACAGCGAAAAACAATAACTCTCAGTTTTCTGGATGAAGAATACCCACAAGACCTATGGATTTGTGTGTACACAGATGGATCAGCACAGAATGCAGTAAAGAATGGGGGAGCAGGTTTCATATATAGAGTACCCAAATAACACTAGGGATATGAATAAAATAGCAACAGGGAAATATTGTCACAATAATGATGCAGAAATACAAGCAATAAAGTTGGCAATAGAAAAACTGCTGAACAGTAATCTTAGCCCACAGCCTGTAGTGTTTTTACCAGATGCAAGATCAGTACTCCAGGCACTACAATCCAGAAAATTACCACATCTGCAGACCTTATTGACTGAACTCTGCAAGCACCACAGGGTTGCCCTGCAGTGGATCCCATCTCACTGTGGAATACCAGGAAATGAGAAAGCAGATCAGTTGGCAAAGGAAGGCTCAACAGGCACACAACTAGATACACCAGTTACATACCATCATAAGAAATCGATAATCAAATCAATCAGAGGACCACAAGCCCCAAATCAGTAATCCTTTCATAATATGAATAGATATGAACAAGTTATCATTATACGCCTCAGAACAGGACACAATCGACTCCATAGTCACATGTATACAAAATTCAAGATCGACACATCAACTACTTGTACATGTGGACATGCGCCCCAGACTGCTGAACACATACTTTAAGATTGCACAGAATATAGTAGACTAAGGAAAATCCATTGGCCATAGATACAACACTACAGACAAAACTATATAGGCCACTGCAAGAATTACAAAAGACTGTAAAATTTATACAGGAAACAACATTGCAGATATAGACAATACTTCGGGTGAACAAAAGATAGATAGATACTAATCACTGGCTCTGTTTATAAGTGAGGTAGCCAATGAATCCATAACAACTTACATGTGACCTATTATAAATGTTAGTGTTAACCACATGCAAGGACATTAATCATATTGCAACCTTTGGTCACATGCACAGGGACACAAAAGCATATCAGCCAAGACAAAGTAGTTTTGCTGTCACATATGGATGGCAACTGCAGCTAATATAATCTAGAAAATTTAATCAAAGACTGAACAGATCTCACAAAGAAGTTATACAAGTGCTAAATTTAAAAGATATAAGATGATGTCATGTCCAGTAGAAACTTACCGGAAAGTATAATAATATTTAAACTTTTAAAACAATTGATGTGCAGTTGTTTTTCCACATTTTAACACATTTTTTTGGGTCCATAATCTTCATTTGTCTCTAAGAGCATTGAAGGTATGTCTTTAATTTGGATGATTCTACTGGAGACTCAAAATGAAAAACAAAGTATGAACAAAAATATGTACATAACTCTGACATCCTTCCATCGTTTGGTAATCACAGTTGTCATTTTATGTTGAAGCTTTCAGTAAGCTTTTGAGCTCAATGAAAAATGTGTAGGTGTGCTTTAACAGAGAAAGTACCTAACATAAAAGTGGCATGTTTCACACAAACACCAACACATAGATTAACAAATGTAAAAATATGAAAATCAATGATTAAAGCAAGCACACTTAACTTGCATTTTTATTTTTTTTTAAGCAAATTGTATAATAAAACATAATCTATTTTAAATACAATCAACATCAGACTTTAAGACCTTCAGAAAGTAATCTATGGCAGAGTCCAAACTGGACAAATGATGAGCTTGGTTCCATTTGTTTAATAATTTTAGCGTTTATGAAAGGAAATAGAATTACAAAACCGTCATGAAGATGAGGCAATGTGGAAATGATCTTGTCTTTTATTTGTATAAAACAGTGACTTGTCAATATACAGTGGGCTTGACAATACAGATTTTTAAGGTAATATTATAAGACATTTACAAAAATGTAGATAACTATAAATAAGTAACAACAAATACAAGCATTTGCTCAAATAGTATAACAATAACAGAAGGCAGAATCAGTAACAATGTCAGCAGCAGAATGAACTTACATTAAATTTGATTCTGAGAGGAAATGACAGAAAGAATTGGTGAGAAATATAAAAGCTACCATCTTTCCAGTTATGTGATGAAAAAAAAAGGAGAAACCTGATCTCAGATACTTTAAGAATGTACAGTGAGTTTGTTATTGTTTTATTTCATGCCACAGAGTGTGTCTAACAATGTCAATCATAGATTAAAAAAAAAAACAGTAAGAAAGCCAGTGTGTGAAACACTAAGTAAAAAAAAAATATATAATTACTACCTAAAATTACTATCTGCCGTATCTTTAGAACAAAACATTGACAAAGGATTAACAATGAAATTTTTATGAGAAAATCACTTCTCAAACATGTTCTTTCACAGTTCTAACTTTGACTCTAGAAACCTTAAAAAAGTAGATTAGAAAGTAAAATTATTAATGCTAAATATGAGATAAATTCTTAAAATTACTGAAAAAAAAGACTGATCAAAGCACTGATTAAAGATGAGACAACCTAATTTACATTAAATTATGACATAGTCTTTATGTCAGTTTTGAAAAGGCACCCAAAAAAGTAAATAAAATTGTAATTATTCTTTCTCACTCAAGGCACAAAGTTAAAGAGATAAGGTATTTATTGAACCAATATTTCTTTGACCCACTGCCTAGTAGTTAAGTGGTGTTTGTGTTCCATTTTCTTATCTCCGAAGAAGAATAATTTTTCTAAAATATTCAAGTTCTGCATTCTTCAAATGTTAGGTCAAAAGTTTCATAATGAGGTAAACACTGCTGCACTCTGCAGTGCCTATAGCCATCAACTGGCAAACCCCCCTCCCAAAAATATTGAAATTTATCAAATGCCAATAACATAGATTCAGAAAAAAATATTTAAATTATCAAAAGCCAATAATACAGATTCAGAAAAAAATATTTTGAGCATTCAACAGATTGGGAACTCAAGCCCGGCAACCATCAGTCATCACAGCAGTGATTGCGACCAACCAGTTGACCAAGCATCTGCATCAACCTCCAAGCTGGTATCCTTGGTAACAGCTTGCATAAAAACAGGCTGGTGTAACTGAGACAAGGATTGCCATGTTCTTCATATGGTCTGATATAGAAGACCAGTAGTGCAGTACTTTTTAACAGGATACATTCGAACATCTTCAGCAGAACCCACAAATATAAAGAAAGCTTCTGCAGACTGCTATTTCATTTACATTCGTATGAACTTGTAGCCTTCAAGTCATCATATCTCATTGTTAATAAATGTAAAGAAATAGGAAAGCATATCTTTCATTTAATTTGATGAGGAAAGAAAAAGACATTGCAGATCTAGGTCAAGGACTATACTAGCTAAAAAACACAATTAAAACATAAATATTTGGTTCATTCACAAAACATAGTACCTAGAACAGCAGTAATGTACAGAAGGAGATAAAGTCAGGGGACGATAACTGCCAGAAAATGTCAATTATATAAATTTTAAAAAACATTTGTGCTTCGAAGTTGAACTTTTCTGGATTATCTAAGTATGGATGGATTATAAAACAAATGTTGTGGTTACAGTTATGATCATTCAAATCAAGAAGCAAAAAATTATATTTTCATTTCTTCTTATTTTAAGCTGTACTACATTGTGTTTTGCACTCAACTGTCCAGTGCATCTGTTTTCATATTTTGTTTGGGACTGCTTCACTAGCATTTAGCTTTTCCTGACCTTTTTGCATGCAAGGCAGCAGTTTGTTAATTATAGTAAGGGAATAATAATCACATATAAACTTTAAGGATATAAGATATGCTAGTTCCTCTCGGGCCGAAGATTGCACTTAGGGCGAAAGTCATAGCTCCCCACAATTTATAATTTGCTACTAGTTCTTTGTTTCTTCATCCCTTTGTTTGAGCCTTCCCTAGTAATTGTTCTACATGTGTTTCTTTTGTCTTCATTATTTTATTTTACCAGAAGGTTTCCACATGAACGCCTGATGAGGAATTCTTTCTTCATCCATAATGAGCACATGGCCATTGTGTGTCAGAGGATGTACTGATGCTCTATTAAAACAGCTTGCAGTAAAAACGACAGAACACAATCAAAATTTATACATAGTATTCATTGACCAGGAAAAAGCATCCAACAAAGTAAACAAAGAACAACTGTGGGAGATACTAACAACATACAGAGTAAGCCAACATCTAACCAATCTAGTTAAAAGTCTCTACATCAACGACAGCTGCACGCTACACGGACCACTGCGATGTTAGATCAAGTGTAAGACTGGGGTGCGTACTATCCCCCCTACTGTTTATTACATTCATGGACTATATATGCAAGTTAGCCAACCCATCAGAGACAGAGTTCAACGAGCTTTTATTTGCAGACGATCGGGCACTAATACATGAAACAATAGAAGACCTACAAGAACACTTAGACTTAAACAGCACAGACACAAAATACAACATGAAAATCAACATCACCAAAACAGAAGTCATGAATGTCGCTAAAAATAAAAAGAACATCGACATAACTATAGAAAGCAGGCAACTAAAACAAGTAGAGGAATTAAAATACTTAAGAAGTTTAATGACAGATGATAATTCACAAACTGTAAGGATAGACTCAAGATGCATCAAAGCTTGTCAAATCATTGGACAGTTATCACCACTATTGTCCAACAAGGAAATAACGCTAGAGACAAAATAGACACTCTACAATACAATCTACATCCTAACGTTGTGCTACCAATGCCAGACCTGGACCCTAGATGCAAGAACAATAAGAAAAATAACCTCTACTGTGATGAAATGTGTCGGACGAATGACAGGAAACAGTCTGAGAGATAAGATCAGAAATGAAGAACAGAGAAAAAAGCTAGCATTAGCCCCCACCATAGAATATATAAAGAAACAACAGATAAAATGGTTTGGCCATGTGACATGGCAGAAAGATCAAAACACAGCACAACGAGCCCTCAATAAACATTGCGAGAATACCAGACTCAAGGGTCAACCTTGAAAAAGATGGATGGATGGAATACCAGAAGCACTAGGAAACATAGCAGCAGAGGCGAACAGAAGAGCAGAAGACCACAAATTATATCTCCCCTCAACGCTGAAAGGCAAATGAGGAAGGAAAGAAGAGGAAGAAGGCCATTGTTTTTCCAAAACTGTACCTTCTTGCTTGATGCATATTGCTCTTTATTTTCATCTTTTATCTCACTGTTTGAAATGAATTCTCTCCAACCTATGTTTGAGATAGTATCACATTATCTATCGCAAAGATATCTAATAAAATAAGATATAACTCAATAATTAATGTTTTCTCTATAAAAGTCTTATCTGTAAATAATTATAATTGATATAATTATAGTGTAACTATATTATTAATTAATTATAGTGTAATTATAGTATTAATTAATTATCGTGGTATTGTTATTTATTGCTTAATTTGCTAGACACTATTTTTTTATGCCACTTATGTTATACAGCATATCTTTCCTATACTGCTGGAAACTAAAAGAAAATACCTGAATACTTTGAATGCTGAAACATGACTAGTAAAATCAGATTTAAATCTGTATCTTTTAGACATCAATGATGAATCAGAGCTAGATAAAGAGCTTTAATTGTATCATTTAATAATATAAAGACTGGCACATTTATTCTTCAAAAGCAGTAAGGACACTAAACAAAACAAAAATTAACATAAAATGTTTTCAACATTCAAGCCACTAAATCTGCAGTCTGACCTGTCTGCTGATATAAAAAGAGAGAGAAGACTAGTTTAATAAATCATTAATGCTATTTATATTTGGTGATTTGAAATATTGTAAACAGAATCAAAGTTAGTTTTTCACATAAATCTTGTGACAAAAAGAAATATACATATAAAGAATAGTGTACATTGAAAAAAGGATCTAAAATACTGTCAAAATACAAACAAATGTTAGAAAAGTGTAGTGTTATGTATTTTTGTGACTTGATTTTAGCACAATAGATAATTATGCCATTAAAAAAAAACTAAATATATAAAAACATATTAAACTACAAATTAATGAATGCTATTTTGCCTGGTTAGCAATGATTTGAGAATAATAAAACATCTTTATTGGCAAAAAACAATGAGCAATAATTACCAAGTTAGAAACTTTCAACAAGTAAAATAAGGCATAAGACATGGGTGAGTATTGTCACCTGATCTTTTCAATCAATATAGAAGTAGTGAAATAATTTTTTGATACATAAAAGATATGCCAGAGATATCAGTTGGTGAACTTAATGTTAACAAATTGAGATATGCTAATGATATGGTCTTAGTAGAAAAAATAAGAGCTGCAATCAATGGTCAATGTAGCAACAAAAAAAAGTGAAAGCAGAGGACATAGTCTAATCAGCAAGAAACCAGAAGTAACAGTCATCCCAAAGAAAAAACTCCAAAGTGCACCATAAAAATAAATAAGACAGAAATGAAATGTGTCAATCAATCCAAATATCTGGACTTGATAATAACTTTGGGTGGAAGATGTATTACCAATATTAAATGCAGAATATTCCAGGCAAAGGCAACATTCCATAAAATTAAAAACATTTGTGCAACCTATCTTTACCAATTAAGTAAAAAAAAAAAGTTCCCCAATGTTACATACAGTCAATAATTATATAGAATTATAGAAAATAGGTAAATAAACAAGAAAGTACTTCCAGGTCACAGAAATATGGTTTCACAGGAGAATGTTAATAATACATGGACAGCTAAAGAGAGCAATATAGAAGTCCTGAAAGAAGCCAGAACACAACATTTTTTCAAACTCTATCAGAAAAAGAGAGTCTGTTTTCTTTGGGCATGGGCTGTGAAAAGGAAAGTTGAAAAATGTGACACAATGAAAATTGAGGGAAAAATGGCAGAGGAAGACAATGAGAGAAGATACTGACAGTTTAACAATGTGGCACAGAAAGAAATGAATAGTGGAATTGATAAGAGGCACCAGCTTATAAGAGAGAGATATGCTTGGAAAATATAATACAAAATGGAATGGTAGTTTTTGTACATAGATATGTTTATTATTTCAATCACACATTCAATATTTATGAAAATATTAATTACATACAAATAAGACAATAGAATATGCAATTTAATAAAGTAACTTTCCCTTATTTTTTATATTGATCCTAAACATTAAACAATTCTACAACTATTTGCTTTTTGAGCTCAATATTTATATTTTAAAAGACACTGTCCGTGAACTTATTTATTTTTTCTATCTTCTTCGATTTTTTGGGTGAACTTATACATTTCTTCCATCTCCATTTTTTTGGGTGAACTTATACATTTCTTCCATCTCCTTCAATTTTTGTTGAACTTATACATTTCTTCCATCTCCTTCAATTTCTGTTGGTGAATATACATTTCTTCTATCTCCTTCAAATTTTTGGGTGAACTTATACATTTCTTCTTTCTCCTTTAATTTTTGTTGGTGAACTTATACATTTCTTCTTTCTCCTTTAATTTTTGTTGGTGAACTTATACATTTCTTCTAACTTCTTTAATTTCTTTTTTCCTCTCAGTCTTTTCTATGTAAGGGTGTTTCAGGCCCTTTATGTGATTGTTGAAATATTTTTTTTCCTTTAATATTCTTGTGGTTTGTAATATTTCTATATTTGTTTCTTATCTGTCTGATATACTATCTGCTGTTAAAAGCATAAGTCACCTGTGTCCTATGATCTCATTAGAAAATAAAACCTTTATTTTATTTCATTAGAAAATAAAATTTTTATTTTTCTGTTAAGTATTACATGATGGAACATTCCTCATAATTCCAAAACTTGTCAGCTAAACCTATAAAAAAAATGTCCTGATCAATTTAAAGATACCTGACTACTTATGAAAATGTCATCCTGTATATTAGAGATTGTAAAGGAGGGAGCAGGGGAGGGAGGCAGGCAGGAAGGAAGGAATGTAGGGAGGGAGGGAAGGAACAGTGAGAGGACATGAAAGAGAATTGGAGATATTTTGAATATATGAAAGACAGTAATAGATAGTGAATATATTTGAGAGAGAGAGAGAGAGAAAGAGAGACAGAGAGATGCTTAATACCATCTTATGTTTATTTTCCACCTGTGCTACTCTCTACTCATGGCCTAGCATGATATTTAATATATTAATTATTTTATATTTGTGTCTATCTCCACGCTAAAATATGCTTTGGGTGAAGGCAGAGAGCGAGAGAGAAAAAATGAGAAACGATTCATGTTTATTTACATAGCATAGCTTCCTGATCAGAAAGGTTTGAGTTCAATTCCCAGAAGTGGTGGACTTTTTCAGACCAACAAGGCCCCGGGGTTCACCCAACCTCTAGAAATGGGTACTTTAGATTTTTCTGGGAAGTAAAGGCAGCCTGGCATGATACTGACCACATTGGCAAAGACATGCGGTTGTCATGAAAAAAAAAGGTCACTATTTCCCCATATGTCAAGCAGGAGATGTGAAGGGAATCTTTATTTATTTACTGCAGTATTTATAATATGAACATAAATTAGCTTTCTATCGACAATGTTTACCTCCCTGAGCAAATATCGAACAAAAAAGATAATGTAAATCACATGTGTTATGTAACATACATGCAAGCCAAGAAAACATATGTACATACAATTTGACAGATTAACACACATGAACATACCACACACATATTGATATGTTAAAATGTATCTGGTATCTTGAACAAATGTCCTGAATTAATGGGAAAATATATATATACACAAATATATACATTTATCAAATAAATAAACATGTGTGTGAATTTGTCTCAAATGAGACAAAATCGATTATTAATTAACAAAATCAGATCACTTTGCAACAAGCCCAACATTTATTTGAAACAGACCCATTGCAAGAAATTTTTTAAAAATGTATTCTTACGGTAGCTGGGCTGTGTTTTAGTGAAAAAATTTAAAAGGAATAAAATCACAGAAAATGGTGATGTTCAGGGTCCTGAAACAAATACTGCATATGCAAAAGAATGTTGCTCTACAGTTTATTTTAAGACAAATAAAACAGATGGGAATGGGAAAATATGTATATACATTTAATAAGGGCCATTAAAACATAAAATTCTATTTGCACAAGTATTTTTTAAGCCCGAACAGAATTTTTGACCAGTTTATAGTAAAATCCTTGTTTGGCCATAAGTTCATTATGTGTACCAGTCTCAGCTATTTTTCCATGGCTGACCACACATATTTTATCTGCGTTCTTTATTGTTGACAATCGATGTGCAATAACTACACAGGTGCGGCCTTCACGTGCCTTGTCCAGTGCTTCTTGAACAATCTGTAAATGAGGGAAAACATTTTTTTTTAGGAAAGTGTATATCTTTTAAAGCCATTCAAGAAAACCTTTTTTTTTATGTACTAAAGAAGATAACCATGCAATTTAACATTAATAGTGGGTGGAGAAAAACAATCAATGATTAAATCTATGAAATCACCATCACGCTAAAAATTATAATAGGTTAAACTTTTCTAGCAGGTATTTTTCCTAATGATAACCAGTTATGTGTTTTTAACACAGTGTAGATTTATATGACAAGTTTCACATCAAAGAAAATTTTTGACATCAAAGAACATAGTTCATTATATAAACTCAAGGAATATTACCTCCAAACTATAATCTACACCAAATGCACATCATCATTTTAAACGGTCAGAAATAATAAACATAGAAATATGGAAGTGTGCCATACAATTATCAACACATCTTGCTATTATGCAGATATAGAGAGCTACATATTTTCTGGATAAACCGAAAAAGAAACACTTGATTTTGGACTTAACTTAGAACTGACTGAAAAATAATATAATAAAGCCAAATATAACTTGGTGGAAAAAAAAACAAACTATTTCTATATAAATAAATAAAAATGAATAGAACTACCGCTTTTTTTCTGTAGTTAGTTTTATATGCTAGGAAGGTTCATATTGAAATAAATGAACCCTATTAATCTTACTATTGGCTGAATGTTGTCACAACTGTCCTATAGTTTATTCTGTGCCTTATAACATCATTTAATAAAAAATAGTGCAGTGGTGTATTATTTTTTGTGCAACCTTAAAAAAAAACAGCATAAGGTTTTATTTATAAAGGATAGTCAATATGTAACAAGTACATACCTTTTCGCTCTCTGTGTCTAAAGCAGAGGTAGCTTCATCCAGAAGCAAAACTTTAGGATTTCGAACTAATGCTCTAGCTATGGCAATTCTCTGCTTCTGGCCACCACTCAGCTGTGTTCCCTTTGAACCAACATTTGTTGCGTAGCCCTTCAAGAAATGCCATAAAAGAAGATAAAGATTTGCCATGTGACATAAATATTAAAAGTGTTGTAAATACCAAAAATACTTAGCAACCCACATATTTTATTTTTCTTCTATCTATTGACCTTTCAAGCCATAGCTGGCCCATAGGGCGTAGACCAAGATACTCCTGCTCTTATCTGAATTTCTGTTCTAGCAGTTTTCAATTCTCTTAAAGATATTTTATCAAATCTCGCCATTTGTCTCTGTTCTGTGCAAGCAGCTCTATCTCATTGAGGGAGCCAAATCCTGTTGCTCTTGCCTCTCTCATCAATGTTCTTCTCAGTGTCTCCCTGGGTCTTCCTCTTTTTCTCTTACCTGTTGTTTCCCATATGAGGGCCTGCTTTGCTATTCGGTTATTATCTCTTCTCATCACATGTCCAATATATGACCATCGTCTTTAGATATACATACACATATTTGAGATAGGGGTACTTATTTTTATACACATAGAGAAAAAGATGGAACTTCTAAAAGTAAAGAATGTAGTGTAGTGTTGGAATTTTAGCCAAAATGCAGTTTGTTTGCTTACTTTAATATTTCACTTGTAAGGTTATTAGGCCTGGACAAAATGATTCATTATGGAGGTACATAAGTACAATTTTTTTTTTTCAATATGATAAATATTACATATTTTGTTTATGTTTCTTCTTCTTCTTTCCTTCCTCATCTGCCTTTCAGTGTCGAGGGGAGATATAATTTGCGGTGTTTTGCTCATCTGTTTGCCTCTGCTGCTGTTATGTTTCCTAGTGCTTCTAATATTCCATCGAAAAATCTTTTTCGTGGTCAACCCTTGGGTCTGGTGTTCTCACAATGTTTGTGGAAGGCTCATTGTGTTTTGTTTTGATTGTTCTGCCTTGTCACGTGGCCAAACCATTTTATTTGTTGTTTCCTTATATATTCTATGGCGGGGGCTATTCCTAGCTTTTTTCTCAGTTCTTCATTTCTGATCTTATCTCTCAGACTGTTTCCTGTCATTCGTCTAACACATTTCATCTCTGTAGAGGTTATTTTTCTTATTGTTCGTGCATCTATGGTCCAGGTCTGGCATTGGTAGCACTACGTTGGGATGAAGATTGTATTGTATAGTGCTCGTTTTGCCTCCAGAGTTATTTCCTTGTTGGACAATAGTGGTGATAACTGTCCAATGATTTGACAAGCTTTGTTGCATCTTGATTCTTTCTATCTCTGCTGTTTGAGAATTATCATTTGTCATTTCCTAGGTATTTGAATTCCTCTATTTATTTTAGTTGCCTGCCTTCTATAGTTATGTTGATGTTCTGTTTATTTTTGGCGACATTCATGATTTCTGTTTTGTTTATGTTGATTTTCATGTTGTATTTTGTGCCTGAGATGTTGAGTTTGTTTAAGTGTTCTTGAAGGTCTTCTATTGTTTCATGTATTAATGCCTGATCGTCTGCAAATAAAAGCTCGTTGGTTTCATGTATATAATTGTAAAAAAAGATATAATAGATTAATAACAGTTCAAATGTCAGTGAATTGAATCATGGAGCCATATAAATTGTACATTTTAGAAAGTGAGTTTTATAATCAACATAGAATGAAAAACTTGCAAACCAAGGAATATTTATTGAAAATAGTTTGAGTAGATGTAGGAAGGAAAAGGGAAAATGGAAAGAACTGAACAATTAGCTCAAGCACAAGTGAAGAGAAGATAAGGTAGATTTAATAAAGAATGTAAAGTTAGATCAAAACAATTAGCTCAAGCACAAGTGAAGAGAAGATAAGGTAGATTTAATAAAGAATGTAAAGTTAGATCAAAACAAATAATTCTGGTTTGTTCTGTAATAAAAAATAAATAAGAATCTGGAAACAAATTACAGACATTGATAGTGGTTAAAAAAAAATAATTGGCACAATAAGAATAAATGAACAAATTTAGAAGGGGTGGGGGAAAGAATGGTTTGGAAATATGATAAAATCTTACATCTGGAAGGCTTGAAATGAATGAATGAATATTAGCTGATTTGGCTGCTTGCATTATTTCTTCCATTCCAACTACTCGAGAGTTATCACCATATGCAATATTATCAGAGATGCTGCTGTCAAACAATATGGGTTCTTGTGACACAATTCCTAACTGCGCTCTCAACCACTGAATGTTCAAAGTTTTGACATCATTGTTGGCAAGGCACTGCAAGAAAGAGAATGAATTTAAAAGATGTAATTTAGAATAAGAATAATAATTTTATAGGCTTGGACACAATGAACATTTAAACTGCAGGAACAATAAACATTCTGCAGGAAAGAGTATAAATTTGTAAAATTTCCTTGAAATATGTGAAATAATAAGAGTTCATTGTACGGTTACAAAAATGAACGCGCTTTCTATTTGATGTAAATCACTAGGCTTCTTTTGATTTATTGCATTTTGTTACGTTTTCCTTATTTCATCACTTATACTCATCCTTATTGACTGCACTATTGAACGCGTAAAAAAAATGGCAGTTTGTTTACGCCGGTCTGTCGTCAAAGACGTGTAATTCATTTCATTTGTGGAAGGCTCTCAGTGTGTCCGCGTGCTGTAGAGATATTTACTGGAGTTTGCCAGTTTATAACGTGGAAACGGGTTCTGGACCGTGCTACTGAATAAGTGCACGTGAGTCTGGACCATCCAAAGCATCAACGTTCATCATGACGACGGTAAATGTAAGTTTTCAGATGCAGCCCAAACGACATCATCGAAAAAGGAAAACACGACGGGGCAAGAGAGGTGGCATTAAACTGTCAAAGTGTGAGAGGCTAGGCCTAAAGTATGTGCGCGTTACTTATTGGAATTGTGGGTCCATTAAACAACGACGGCCCATTCTTGATAAGCTACTGTGCGGCGCCGATATAATGGTTTTGCAAGAAACTCTTCTTGGTGACAGGACAGTAAGTACTCCTGGCTTTCATTGTTTTTACAATAGACGACACAGTGGGCAGGCCATCCTTGTGTGCAACAATATGGTGGCAGCTGAGGTTGATATGTCTGCGTGGAACAATGCAGAATTGCAGGTACATGCGGTTAGGGTGCAGACCCCAGTTCATTTCGTGATTGTTAATGTGTATGCCTGTAATGGGAAGGTGAACACACAACAATGGCAGAATCTCTTCGAGTTCGATGAAGAGAATGTCATTTTCTGCTGAGACTTTAATGCTAGAGGAAACCAGTGGGGTAACGTCATAACCAACAAGCAGGGAGAAGACCTAGAGAATGCACTGGTATCGGCCGATTTACTGTGCTTGAATGATGGAAGGGCAACAAGAATGGCCACTCGAACACGGGACTCTGATAGTGTCATAGACCTGACACTGGTGTCTTCCACCTTCGCACCGGTTTGCAGGTGAAATGCACTGGGGTTCCACGGAAGTGATCACTATCCATGTCATGTGTCCTCCTAATTGAGAAAAGCAGAAATAAAAGCCAGAAAAGAAAGCTCCACACATTCAACTACGAGAAAATGGACCAGGACGCCATTAGCAAAATCAGACATAGGAAACAGAATGCCCCTCGTAGGAGGCAGGAGCGATGGACGCAGCCACCTTGGTGGAACGTAGATGGCGAGGAAGCTTGGCGGAGCAAGAGACAAACGGTCAAGACATGGCAGAAAGCTAGAAGGAATGGAAGAACACAACCTGAGCTCTTGAAGCGTCTGAAAGTAGAGGTCGACCAAAAAATGGTGCACTTTAAACTATGCACTAAGCAGGCTAAGGATGCCAAATGGGATGACTTCTGTAAAAAAGTGTGCTCAGAAAAACTGCTCGCCACATTCTGCGCCTTCATCAGTGCATGAATGGCACACCACGACACAGAGGCATACCAGACTTTCAGAGCACAGGCCGGATATGGCACAAATCTGATGAGAGCAAAGGGAAGGCCCTGCTTGCCTGCTACATTGAGCAGATGGACCAAAAAAATGAGACTATAAGAATGAGGATACGGGGATCGCTGTCAAAATTGTGCAAGGATGTAGGGCTGGAAGAAGATCTCACAATCACAACCGATACCATTCGCATGACACTGCTCCTGGTCCAGATGGTGTTCGGTACGATGACATAGGCAATTTAGCTGACGACGACTTGACAAAACTGGCCAATGAGTTTAATGCCAGTATTCAGAGTGGCCAGATTACGGAGGAGTGGCTACACAGCTACTTACTACCGCTACCGAAGCCAAACAAGGACCATTCTCAGATCAGTGCCTACAGAATCATCACAATGCAGAACACTGCGGGTAAGCTGCTGGAGAAAATAGTTGCCCGTGTCCTCACCAGTCACCTTGAACAGAAATATGTATTCCCACCCACACTAGGAGGTTATAGATATAACAAAGAGACATGGCTCAATGCGGCAGTATTTGCCTATGACGTCTTCGAAGGCTTCCACAGACGAGAGGAGACGTGCTGCTGCTACAAATCTGGAGGATGCATACAACAGGGTACCATTTGAATATCTCATGCATATGCTCCTCAAACTGGCAGTGCACCCGTTCCTCATTAGATGGATCGCCGTGGCACTGTTTCAGAGGAAGGTGATACTCAGATGTGGAAGTTGGTCTTCCGAGCCAACATCCATTTGCCCAGGGCTGCCACAAGGCTCACCATTGTCACCAGTTCTATTTAACGTGTACACAATAACGATCACAGAACAACAGCTGGATGGGAGGGGAAGAACTATGACTTTTGCTGATGATATTCTGGTATATCGACAGGGAAGAGACAGATGGGGAAAATCGCTTCCACAATGCAAGATGAACTCGATCGCATTTCTTCCTGGTGTGGGGTATCAGGTGCCGTGGTTAATCCTAATAAAGCATCAGTTTCATGGTTCTCCCTTAACAATCATATCGTTCATACGACCACACCGGTAGTACGAATGGGAGCTGATGAGGTGACGAGGAACAAGTTGATGACATACCTTGGAGTTAAGTTTGATCGCAGCCTGTGTTTTCGGGACCACGTCGACCAGGTGACAACTAAATCCCGCAAAGGATTAGCCGCCTTGAAGGTCATGGCAGCTGCCAACATCGAGCAGAGGTTACTTACTCTTCTGTTCCAGGGATTAGTCCTCGCACCTATCGAATATGTCCTGACAATTCTTACTGTCAGTACGACTCAAATTGATAGGCTGGAGAAAATCCAAAATGAAGCCATGCGCATTATCCTGGGATGTACGAGGGACACTCCCTGTGTAGCAATGAGGTATCTTCTTGACTTTCAACCATGGATGACAGAATCAAGATCTGGAGAGCACGAGCATACCTGAAGATTAGTACAGATAAAGAGCATCCATTGCACCACGTGCTCAACACAGAGAAAGGTGACAGGCTAAAAAGAGGCAAATCATGGGTGGGCCGAGCAGAAGATGTCATCAAACAGGTCTGTGGGCTTACCAATATCAGCATTGGTGAGGAGTGGATACCGGTGCCTACGTCATTCAAGGGGACTTTCTCGTGTATTGTCACACTCGACAGGAAAAGTAGGGAACAGAACCCAGTCGTGGTTAATGCTGAGGTCAACGGTCTCATCTGCGATAACACCGATGAGAAAGATGCAGTCATCTATACAGACGGATCTGTAAGATGACACCAAAGAAGTGCATGGGCATTTACAGCACGCTCGGCAGGCAGAATAGTCTACGAAGACAGTGGTGCATACGTCATAACCACGAGTAGCATGACAATGGAGGTGATGGCAGTGACCAAGGCATTCAAATGGTTAGAGTCACAAGACTACACCCACGCATGTATACTGAGTGATTCGATGAGCATGATAAAAAAGTGGAGGCGGGCTCTGTACGCATGCAATGGGTAGAGTTGTTGCAGAAATCCAAAATTCGTAAGGTCACCTTTGTCTATGTCCCTGGACATGCGGGAGTACGGGGAAATGAAAGAGCGGACAGGTTGGCTAGCTGTGCTGTCGTTGAGGATGGGCAACCAATGGATCGGGCGGACATCATCAATGCCCTCCGAGAGGTGGGAAGAGCACATGACTTCGACAAACACAGATCCACGTCACTTCTTCGGATGATGAAAATGGGAGTTAAGTTGGGCACAGCCAGAAATGAGACACTTAGTGGCCGTGTAAGAAGACTTATCAACCAACATAGAACTGGAGTCGTCAGTCGCTGGACACTGAGGGAATTGCTGAGGAGGGGATCTGAGCACCTATGGACATGTCTGGAGTGCAATGATGATGACCTGCAAATAACTCAATAACAAAACAGTAACAAGTATTTAACAGATATGAGGTAATCTTATGAACATGTATCTTTGATTTTTTTTTCCTCATAAGTTTATAGTGGTTGAAACATAAGTAACTAGAATGTGAAAGTTTGTAGTCTTCAGGGACTTGCAAAGATTTATTGTTGTGGACATGGAATAATTCAAAACTTTGTGAGAAGAACTGCTGTAGAGATAATTATAATTAAGACATATTAAGGTCTTTTGGTGATCACTATAGATTGATTATTCATCATGATGAAAAACTGGCATCATTGGACTTTAGGCAAAACCATATGTACTCAGTTCCCTTTAGCATGCAATGCAAGGTATGCATACTAATGACTTCTGTAACATACTGACTGCCACATGCCTTAAATACTCTCATGCATTTTTTCCCACTTATTCTATGTCTAATTTAAAATTCCCAAAGCCTGAAACCAACAATTTCAACACTTGCCATTACATCCTTCAACAGCTAAGCAGTAGATGCTTCCAATACTTTTTTTTCCATATTCCAATTTCTCAGCCACTAACACCTTAGAGATCAGAGCATCTGCTACTTCCTTGCAGTACCAGTTCTAACAGAGACCTCTATGAATGCCAATCACTGATACCAAAGATATCTTATCAAATTTCCTAAGCACTGACTAGGGATCTGATACCCTTGCAGTTATGCATAATGAAATGTATGATAATCATCATAGCACTGCAGTCACCCTGAATCTAACTTTGTAGACCCATCCATGAATACTACTTTCTCAGCAGTATTTAAGAAAATATAATTTGTTTCATTGCTCTTTCATTGCACCATTTTCTACAGTTAGAAAAAGGAATGCTAACTGCTAGAATTCCATTCCAGAGACTGAAGAACTTTGGACTCTTGTATGGCACACTACATGACAGAGTAAACTGATAAGAAATGCATTTCCTTTGTCATGTCATCTGCAAAAGGCTACTCATCAGGCTGCCCCACGTTCTAAGTAGATGGACTAGCTAAGTTAATCTCATATATATTATGTATTTTGATTTGAAAAAAAAGTCAGTTAAATCTCAATAACTTTTTCTGTACATTCATCCATGGAACCAGTTTAAACGCAGACAGGGTACTCCCATAAATGCTTCACCTCCCATCCAGCATCTATCAAAGTGTGTTCCTGCTAATTGAATTTGAAAGTTAATAAATGCAATCCCTGTCCCTACTTACCACACTGCCATCTTCTGCATCATAGAAACGTTCAATCAACTGAATAGATGTGCTCTTTCCACAACCACTGCTTCCAACTAGAGCCAATGTTTGGCCTGGAGACACCGTGCAAGTCAAACCTTGGAGTACAGGCACAGTGATTCGGTTGGGGTAACGAAAATAAACAGAGTTAAAGCTCACTTCTGCCTTGTAATTATCCTGAAACAAAGGAAAATAACAAAACTATATATATATATATATATATATCATTACAGGATGGGTATTATTATTTTTTTAAATATGGTTTTAACATAAAAATAATTTTTGTTTTAAAAATAAAAAGTTTTGCTTTGGTGGAAAATAACTTTTTTTTTAGTCATTGAAGAAATTAAACAAGCAAGTTCAATATCTGAAACTGTAAATATTAATTGGGAACATTATTTAGCCTGTTTTCTTACTAGATAAGAATAGTAGCCAGTGCAATGTTTCTGAGCATTATTTGTTTCTATCTCTATTTCGATCTCTGAATATGTAGATTTGCAAATTTCTGTCAACTTTTGAATATTTATTGACCTACCTAAGTAGCTCTGATTATCCATTACTTGTCTTAATCTATAACAATCTTTGAACTTTTTGTTGGAAAATAGTGTAGGAAGTTGTGTAGATTTTTCTTTAATTATAGGTATCCAGGTAGTCAGTCTTGTAGTGTAATTAATGGAACTTTGTATTTAACCATTTGTGACATGATCCATATGTCTGTATTATTGCTATGTCGAATGGTTTTGCTTTCAACTTGAGTAGTATAATCCTATCACTGTATCTCCAGTGGGTACTTATATATTTTTGTAGCTCTCTTTTTATCAGTATTCCTACCCCCTCCTTTGATGTTCTGTTACAGAATATATACAACAATAAACATAATACTATTGCAGAAGTGGACTACAAAGGAAAAGAGGTAGGGTTCGATCTCAACCGACAGCTTCCAGGTTCACACAACCTTTAATGGGTACCGGATTTTTTTCTGGGAAAGTAAAGCGGCACGGGCATAATACCGACCACATTACCCCAAAAATCATGTGCCGTAGGTCTGTAAAATTGATGCTCACTAACACCATATTCCCTATACACCACTTGGCGTGATGGGGGTACTTTACTTTTTTTGCTTATTGCAGAAGTATATTCTAGTCTTCCTGTGTGTTACCGGGGTCTCATTATGAGTAAAGAATAGTGACACTGTGACTTTCCAAGCAAGTCATAAGAGGCGACTAAGGAGGTTGATCGATGGCTTGACAAGCTGCCATTGTAAAAACTATTGTTATGGAAACAGAACCATAGATTTTTGAAACAGTGATCTCTGCAATATGTGCCATTTTGGCACGCAAGGTTTCTGTTATTGAGATTGTGGTTCTGCCGTCTTCGGCTCGAAAGGACAATGGATGGACATGATTCACCCTAATCTATGTATACTTTATAAGATTTTATAACAAAAACAAAATGCTTCAAATCATAAATAAAAAATTGTAACATTTCCTTAACTCTTTCCGTACGGAAGCTTTTTATTGACACAGCAGAAGAGATTTCAGCGACAAAATTTTTCATGATTTTAAGAATCCATCTACATATTTATCTAACATATAAAATATTTTATACAAAATTTTTTGATAATTGAACAAGGTATTAGATTTCATCAATATCAAGATGATGCAAGACATGTAAAAAGAATATGGTTTTATGGCATTCACACTAATCAAATTGAGCACGGTGCACTATGCGACGCAACGTACACTACTGAAATCGGCATGGCGCACAGTGTAGCGAAACGTATGGAAAGAGTTAAAAGAAAGCACTCATACACATTTTCCTATTAAAAAACAATTCCTGACTTATATTCTTTTTCTTGCCTCATTATGCTAAAAATGGCAACATAAATACAACACAATAAAATAATATCTAAGAGTTGACACAAAAAAACCTCCATCGCAATGGTTCTGAAACTTACAGACAACATGTTACCATCTTTAGAACTGTAATCTAATGTTGGCTTGCTATCAATGAGGTAGATAATCCTCTTGGCAGAAGTTTGTGCTTTGCCAACATCAGGAGCAAAAGCTGAGGCATTTCCAAGGCCCATTGCTCCAAACACAATGGCTCCAAAAACTCTGTCAAATATAAAGAATTTATGAAGCAAAATAAAAAAATTTTTAAATATGATGTGCCAGTTATTTTGTACAAGCTTGCAAAACATGGACCTTTACAGCAAAACAACAGAAGAAAATACAAGATATGGAGATGAGATGTTATCGTTAGGTTTTTGGGCATAACATACTCAGATAATATCACAAATTAAAAAGTTAGCAAAAGGATCAACAAGCAATCAGAATACATGGCATCTTTTGACTATTGTGAAGAGGAGAAAAATAAAATGGTATGGTTACATCACTTGATCATCTGGCCTGGCAAAAATGATTCTGCAAGGATTTGTGATAGGAGGAAGAAGGAAAGATTAACAGAGAAAGAGATGGGAAATTAACATCAAAGAATAGACATGCCATGACTTAACAGTGTCCAAAGAATAACTTTAACTGAAGTTAGAGAGAAATGGAGAAGTTGATGAAGTTTGGATTAACAGTATATATCGCCTTTAAAAAAAAATCAGCTGATCAAAATGACATTGACTAGTATCAATTCTAATGCTAGAATTCAATTGATTACAACTGAAGAAAGCCAGTAAATTAACTTTTCTTTAACATGTTTCAAATAATGATAATATTTAAGTATCTATACCAACAATAGCAACAGTTATTTCAATCTGGATTTAGGATACAAATAAAGCCTCACGTTGGTTACTTGTAATAAATAAATCAATTAGATTATAGTGAAGAGTAAATCAATACATCACGATTGTGGATAACAAAACTATAAATTATCTCTATGCTGCATAAACAAAACTTTCAAGGCTGTTGGAAAACATAGTGCTAATTGTTTTTTTTTGCAAAATAATCCATATTGAATTACTCTGATTCAAAATTAATGATGATTAGTTGGCAATTATATTTTCTCAATTTTATGTTTTCATTTGTTTGTTTTGGTCATTTATGGGACTAAGAAACAGCAAAGACCAACAAGAACAGGCAGCAAATCATCAATCATGTAGAACTATGACTTCTGCTCTATGTGCCATCTTTGACTCAAGAGGAAAATGAATGAATAAAAAAAAAATTACTATATAAGAAATGAGGAAAAGCATAATCTCAATGAATGGAATATATTATGTGTGATAAATTTCTGCCAAAAAGATTGATAAGGAGAGTTCTGGTATATTAACATATATGTTGCATAATTCTGACATATGGATTATGGTCATCATCATCATCATTGAGTGCCGTCTCCGCAACGAAGGTTGGCTACCATGGAGCGCCATTTTGCTCTATCTCTTGCTTTGATGGTGCAGGTTGTCATCGGTTGATTTGTCCATCTTTTGATGTTACTCGTCCATGTTAATCTTGGTCTGCCTCTGCCTCTTTTACCTTGTATTTTCCCCTCCAGGATCACTTTCAGTAGGCTGTTGTGTCTTTTAACATGGCCTAAGAATCGCATTTGTCTTGTTCTAATTGTGTTCAGAAGTTCTCTTTTCATTTTTAGTTGTTTTAAGACTTTGTCATTTGTTTTCTTTTCCTTCCATCCAATTCTACCTATTCTTCTATATATCCACATTTCAAAGGCTTCAATTCTCTGTTCTGTTTTCTTGTCTAATGTCCATGTTTCAGCACCATATAGGAATATTGAGAAGATGTAACATTTTGCTATTCTTAGTTTTAGCTCTGGTGTTATTTGTTTTGATGTTAGTATGTCCTTCATGACATTAAAATTACTTTTTGCCATTCCTATTCTTTTGTTTATTTCAGTTGTACATTTTCCATCACTGGTTATAGTATGTCCAAGGTAGTTATAGTTCTGAACTGTCTCAAGGTCTATTCCTTCAATTTTGATATCCACTTGTAGGTTTTGAGTATTTTCTTTGTTTATGATCATAGTTTTAGTCTTTTTGATATTCATATCTTATTATTATGGTCATAAATAATACATAAACAAGCAAAAATAAAGTGAAGCCACTGAGATGTGATTTTATAGAAAATGCTTAAACCATGGACAGAAAAAGTATCTAACGATGATGAGATTATATGCAGGGGTGAAGTCAAGTCACAGTAAAACATTTATCATTGAGCATCATAAGGATGCACAACATGTGCAAAGAAAGCTTAAAATGTTCTGTGACAATACAAATTACATTTCTAGAAATAAAGACATTAACAATACTGGACAGCCCATGCACCATGGCAAGGAATGAAATACACATTAAAAATGACAGACAACACAGCACAGAAGATAAAACATTCATGCACATATTCTTCCCCGATTTAAAATAAACTTACAAGAAAACATCATCAAATCTCATTTCCTTTTGTTCGACAAGATATGCACCAAACACGAAAGATGCAGCATAAGCAAAGTATATGATTGCTTGTGAGAAGGCATAAGTTAATCCAACTAGATGAGCCCTCCTTAAGGCTTGTTTGTATGGATCTTCTAAATTGTCCATATATAACTTGAAGAATGCACCTTCCTTGGTTAATGGAGCAACAGTTCGTATATTCTCAATACTTTCCACAGCAACCTGCAAAAATATTTGTTTAAATTTAGATTTGGATAGTATAACAGTAATAATCATATCAGCAACCTAAAACTTTTCATTAAATCTTCTTCTACTAAGTGTTCACCTGTTAAGTGGGCATGGATCTATTATGTTACTTAATTTTTACCTTGATAGCAGCCATTTTTGACATTCTCTTTTCATTTTTGGCTTTCTCTTTTAATATTTTTAGTGCCAAGGGTTCTTTAGCAGTGTGTATGTTGAACATTTAGCAGATAAAGATCTGATAGGAATTATTTGTTTTGGGACTCCAGGGGAGTGATATGCTATTTCTCTTATTTTAACAACCACAGATTCGTTCACATGCTCATTTTGAACAAGGAAATTATGTGTTTTATACCCTGTCTCCATTTAGATCAGAGATCACTGTGAAAAATTATCAATATATATGTCACATAATATATATATATATATATATATATATATATATAAGGAATAGTAGACCAGAGCCAAAACTCTGATGTCACAAAGAACCCAGTTAACTTTTTGCATACAGCAACAGTTAATTAATTTGTAATTAACAAAACTAACAATTCTCACTAAATCTATTTTTATCACCAATAATTTTATCTTTTTATTTATGTGCAAATATTAGGATTTTAAAAAAATATATGACAAACAAACATACACTAAAGTTAAACCTAGAAAACATATTTGTATCTGCTCAGATCCTATCAAACATATTACAAATGTTAATGTTTAAATCAAATACAATGATCAATAATTAAAGTTACTTGATAAGAAAGAAATACTGAAAATGTTCAAAGAGAATGTAAGTGAAAATAACTGATGAACCAAATCACCTTTCCGGCACCTTCCAAAGCTTCCTTGTTTTTACCAGCTTGACCAGCTAAAAGTTTAATCTGCATGATACCACCAAGAAGTATAAAGGGCATGAAACCAAGGATGACAAGGGTCAGCTTCCAACCATAAACAAAGGAGATAATTATAGCCACACCCATGTTGGCTAAACTCATGAAAACAGTGCCTAATCTAACGCCTGTGACCTGAAATTAAAGGAAAAATAGTTTGAGATTAGTCTTTACTTTCTCTACTACCACAATATAATTAAAGCTAATACCTTTAACTCTTTCCCTTCTCAATAACATTCAGTCTATTGCAATAGCATGTCCTACATTTTCAATATACGCTCTTTCCATCTCTGTTGTGATGGTGTCCAAACGGTTTGTTTCGGTTTATTGTGCTATTTAGACTGACTTCCAGTATAAAAGAGTTCTCCCCCTTTTAGTTTTGCAAAATAAAGCCTTATGTTTGACATGGGGTGATAAAAGGCGATATTTCAAAGTGGACATACAAAAAAATACATTTCTGTTATATTTATTATTCACAAAATGGCTTCTGGGCATGATACATCTGATGTAGTTAGTTCTAGAAAATTATTTAATGAGTAGCATCATCATGTGCCATACCGGTTGGCATTGGCGATCATGTCCTTCCACAATCTTCTATCTACAGTGCATCGTATCAGTTCTGTTGTTGACTGTTTTCCATGCCATGACACCAAGCTATCCAGTATTTTCTCTCTTTGTCGTCCGTGATCTCTCCTTTTACTTTGCCAGTTGTAACCAAGTATTCCAACTTTCCTCTTCTCATGATGTGCCCGAAAAAATGAGTAGCAAGTATACATAAATAATAAAATTTGTGTAAACATAAATAAATATGTTTGTGTATAATATCATCATCAACAAGAATCGGGCCTGCTGGCGTAGATGATCATATCACCTCAACAACTTTCGATCTCGGCAGTTATTTATCATTTCTGTTGTTGACCTTCTGCCAAGCCATTCTCTTAAGCTGTCAGTTATTTTTTCTCTTTGCTTCCCTATATCTCTTCGTCCCTCAATTTTTCCCGTTGTTACAATATATTCCAATATATGTGTATGATATAGTATTTATATATATAAATATTTCAATTATCATAGGATATGAAATTTTCTACATTTAAAAATGTATACTGTGTACACATCATCATCATTGAGTGCCATCTCCGCAACGAAGGTTGGCTGCCATGGATCGCCATTCTACTCTGTTTCTTGATTTGATGGTGCAGCTGTCATAGATTGACTTGTCCATCTTTTGATGTTACTCGTCCATGTTAGTCTTGGTCTGCCTCTTTTACCTTGTATCTTCCCTTCCAATATTACTTTTAGTAGGCTGTTGTGTCTTTTAACATGCCCCAAAAATTTCATTTGTCTTGTCTTAATTGTATTTAGTAGTTCTCTTTTTATTTTCAGTAGTTTTAAAACTTTGTTATCTTTTCTTTTCATCCAATTCTACCTATTCTTCTATAAATCCACATTTCAAAGGCTTCAATTTTCTGGTCTGTTTTCTTGTCTAACTGTGTACACACAAAATGTGAATTTCATTATTATATTAAATATTCTGAGTGTGATATTCATCTGGTAAAGATATAATTGGATATAGTTAGCAAAAAAAATAGTCCATGGAATAAAATATACACGTGAGATTTCATTGGAAATATGTCTGGACTCATAATTTGATGAGTAACATTTTCCATTTTTCAAAATCCTATCTTTAATTTTTAAATACTTATCCCAATGATTTTATATCATAAATCTAAGTCAGATAATTTAGATCATACCAGCAAAATAGTCAGGAAGGGAAAAAGTTTACTTCTTGTCAAATAAAATTACTAAGCAAGAGCACATAACTCTAATTTTTTTATAATCAGAGCAATTAATTATGTTGGGAGGGAGTATTATTTTGTTAGAATATTTAACAAAAGCTTTCACTTATTTCTAAATGTTCACTTTCTCGATCTATCTATCTATCAACCTTCCGAGCCATAATCAGCCCATAGGGCATAGATGCAGATACTCTTTCCCTGTTTTGAATATTTCTTTTTAACAGTTTAGATCCTTGCAAAGATCTTTTATCAAATCTCGCCTTTGTCTCTGTTCTGTGCAAGCATCTCAATCTCATTCCTGCTGCCTTTGCCTCTCTGATCAATGTTCTTCTCGGTGTTTCTTTGGGTTGGTCTCTTTTCCTTCTACCTGCTGTTTCCCACTTGAGGGCTTGCTTTGCTGTTTGGTTATTATCTCTTATTATTTATTTTATTAGGCTATTATCTCTTATATTATTATCATTACATGTCCAACATATGTTCAGCGTCTTTTCTTGACTACTAATGATATTAGTGGTTGATTGGTGATTTCTCTATTTTCCTCATTTGTTTTGAATTCCTTCCATGCTATATCATCAAGTATTTTCCATAAACATTTTTAGACTTTCTTGATAAAGAGCTTAGAAACAAAAAAATTATCCAGAAAAAGGGGGGGGGGGGGTGTATGTGTGGAGGATATTTGAATAATAGTGCATCTTTATATCCATTGTCCTTTCGAGCCGAAGATGACATATAGGGCAGAAATTCTTCATTCTTGTATCTAACGATCTTTGTGAACAATAGCAGATACATACAAATATTTCATGTAAACATAAAAACTGTCAAATAATCTTAAATCAAAAAATGTAACGGTAAAATATAAAGAGAAAAAAAAACGAACTGAAAAATGCATATTAATCTTGGACATGGATTATGGTGGTAATATAAAATAAAAGGCTTCATGAAAATGTACAAACAACAAATTGTTAATAAAGAGAACAAATTATTTAAAAGTATTTCCCTTCAAATTAGATAAATAAAAATATATTTTTTATACAAAAAACCATTAGAAAAGAATAAAAAAAATTTTAAAAGAGAAAATGAAATATCAGTAGATTAAACTTCTTTAAACGCTTAGCACATTAATAGTGCCGAGTGCACTAGTTTGTACAGGTAAAGCAATTTATGAGAGTTTCTAATAAATTCATACACATTCTTTTAGTTTACTGTCAGTTATCCTGTTCCTACTATCCTTATGACTGATTCATAAATGACTGTTTGTACCGATAACTGTATTATTAATTAAGTTAGATCAGGTGTAAGACAAAGGTGCGTACTATCCCCCCCCTACTGTTTATTACATACATGGACCATATATGCAAGCTAGCCAACCCATCAGAGACAGAGGAAATCAACGAGCTTTTATTTGCAGACGACCAGGCACTAATACATGAAACAATAGAAGACCCACAAGAACACTTAAACAAACTCAACAGCTCAGGCACAAAATACAACATGAAAATCAACATCAACAAAACAGAAGTCATGAATGTCGCCAAAAATAAACAGAACATCAACATAACTATAGAAAGCAGACAACTAAAACAAGTAGAGGAATTCAAATACCTAGGAAGTCTAATGACAAACGATAATTCTCAAACAGCAGAGATAGAATCAAGATACAACAAAGCTTGTCAAATCATCGGACAGTTATCACCACTATTGTCCAACAAGGAAATAACTCTGGAGGCAAAACGAGCACTATACAATACAATCTTCGTCCCAACGTAGTGCTACCAATGTCAGACCTGGACCCTAGATGCAAGAACAATAAGAAAAATAACCTCTACAGAGATGAAATGTGTTAGACGAATGACAAGAAACAGTCTCAGGGATAAGATCAGAAATGAAGAACTGAGAAAAAAGCTAGGAATAGCTCCCTCCATAGAATATGTAAGGAAACAACAGATAAAATGGTTTGGCCACGTGACAAGGCAGAAAGAACAAAACACAACACAATGAGCCTTCCACAAACGTTGTGAGAACACCAGACCCAAGGGTCAACCAAGAAAAAGATGGGTCGATGGATTATTAGAAGCACTAGGAAACATAACAGCAACAGAGGCGAACAGAAGAGCAAGAGACCGCAAATTATATCTCCCCTCGACACTGAAAGGAGATGAGGAAGAAAAGAAGAAGACTATTATTATCAAACCTGTTTTTGCGTCCAAATAACAAACAAGAGATAACTTCAATATTAGAATGACAATAGTTTAAGAAAGAAAGCTAAAATGTAAAAATAAAGAGGCTGACCTAAAAAACAAAGTAATGTGCACATTTTAATATATCAGATATTGCTTTCAGGATAGACCCATAAGTTAAGTTTCCTGTAAGTGATCATAAAGGATATAATGATAGATGGTTCCTACAACGTATTAGTGATCACACGATCATAAGGTAAATCTTCAACACACATTTGTATATTAAAATTGCTATACTGAACTAATTTTACTTTCAAGCATTTGTTCTATTTTAATTTGTAATTCTATTTTTTATGTTCGTCATTTTTAAAACACTAATAAACTGAATGTCAGAAAATGAGAAAGAAAAGATGACCATTAGTTCCTATCTGTTCCCACCACAAGAAGACCACAACATTTATAATATAATGATTGAAAGCAAAACACCATTTATCCAATGCAAAATGTAAATATACCAACAGAGGAATAAATGTTGAATTGTGGTAATCAAATGAAAATAAATAAATTGAGTACATATTAATAGATTGCAATGTTTCAAGTATTTTAACAAGACATTTAAAACAATGAGTTTACATCTATAGGATCTTAGATTTCATAAAGTAGAAAGATATGGATTATCTAATCTGTATTCCAACTCTGTGGTCACTCTTAGGAGGGTAATGCTAGGCAAATTTTCCCACAATCAGATCAGATCATAAAGCTACTATAAATAATTGAGAAGATGTAATTCTAATAAACTAACATTTTAATAAATTTCTACTTGTAATTCATGTTTACAAATCTATCATTATTGCTCTCTTGAGTCAAGACACTCTTATTTATGTCATTACACATCTTGCAGTAAACACAGAACTGACAATATTGACAAATAATGCAAGACATGAGATTAATGAATGACGCAAGAATTTGTTGTTTGTTTGTTGTTAGGATCATCATCACTGTACACCAGGTGAATCCATAGGTGCTCCGATATTCCCCCTGAGAACCCTGGTCCACATGCACATATTCCATAGCACGGATGGGGTAGATTTTTTTGCTGACAATTTTGCCAGGGCAGCAGCCATATTTAAGGCCTTCTCTTTTCAATTTTAACTGCCAAAGGATCTTTAATGTGAGCAAGTTAACTCCTGCTTACTGCCATTATCCAAGAGGGCTAGACATTGGATCTCACTACCCAAGAGATCAGGAGATGGTAACATCATAACAAAACCATGGATTATTTTTCCTATTTTTGAAAAATCACTAACACTTCTGGTAGCTTTGAAATCCGATCATTCCTGTCCTGAAGCCGGTGTCGTACCTCTAGACTACCCACCCCCTTGTACCAGAGTGATGGCAAGCAACTTAAAACTCACATAAGGAATTTGGGATAGTTAGTGTAAAACTAAAAAGTGTGCTTGGGTTCTGTGTTCAAAGAGAAAAAAAAAACAATATGTCCATTTACAGGCTCTGAAATGCTTTGAGGTGTCATCAGAAGATTCAAAAATAATTAATTGAAAAATGTAAGTAGAGACAATGGAATTTCACATTACCAACCACCAGGCACTGATGAAACTGATGCTTATTTTCTATATGGAAATGGAAACAAAACAGACAAGAAGGATGTGACTTTTTAACGCACGACAACAAAAACAGTTTTAAAATAAATTTTGTCTTGTAGTGGAATTATAAACAAATAAATGGATAGAAAAGGTCTATTGAATTCTTCAAAAGCATTATAATTGTCTTTATGTGTAACTTCTGTACTTGTAACATGAAGTTAATCAAGTGGCATGTGTATGTGAAATGTGTTTTGTTATTAGCATTTATTAATGAATGAATGAAAAAAATCCGGTGTGTGACTGTGCTGGCAACATGATGCAATTTTCGATGGGAGTCAAATTTAAGTTATAAGTGAATTTCAATGCCCGTAGTAAACAGAAATTCAAGCATTCTTGTGTTATTTCGAACGGATTTATTTGTGATTTACTCTTAAATTTTGTGCAATATAAGTAGAAAGATAATATAATGGCATTATATAAAAACAGTCAAAGTGCCATTAGAACATCGGAAGGTCTGTCAAAATGGTTTCAGGTTACAACAGGTGTAAGACAAGGATGTGTCCTCTCACCACTCCTCTTCATCACATATATGGACAAAATAAATCAGGAAACAACCAACAATAAGGAAAAATCATCCAACATCAACGAGCTACTATTCGCAGATGACCAATGCCTAATATACGAGGATGAAAGCCTGCTACAACAGCATATAACATCTCTAAATAAAAGCTGCACAAACTACAGTATGAAAATTAATACAGCAAAAACAGAGGCTATGAGAATAAGCTAATTAAGACACCCATTAAACATTAAGATCAAAGATAAAGAAATAAATTAAGTAGAGGAATTCAAGTATTTGGGCACAATGTTCACAGAAGATGGAAAACTAGACAGAGAAATTGACATGAGAATACAAAAAGCAAATGCTGTCACATACCAGCTTTCACCATTGCTAAGACATCCAAACATTCCTATGCCAGGTAACAACAAATGATAAATAGCATTTTTATACCAACTTTGTGCTATCAAAGTCAAACATGGACCCTTTCTAAATCACAGTTAAGAAAGATCAATACATGTGAGATACGATGCTTGAGAAAAGTAACAAACAACACAAGAAGAGATAGAACACCAAATGAAACCATACGAAAAATGGTAGGAACTAAACCCTGCCAAGAATATATAGAACAACAACAACTTAAATGGTTTGGCCACCTGATCAAAATGAATCCGCACCACTCACCATCAAGGGCATTCTTCTCGAAAATGCATGGAAAAAGACCAAGAGGAAGACACAGAAGAAGATGGATAGATGCAGTGACAGAGACATGTAACAACAAAGGAAAATCACTAATTCAGACAGTTCGAGCAGCTCAAGAACGACAAACGATATAAACCACGACACCCTTAAGTTATTAGTGAAAAGAGATAAGAAAGAAGAATGAATGAAATATGAATGCAGCTGCCATTTACAGCAAGAAGTTGATGGAATGGAGAGAAAATGGGTCAGATAATTTAACAAATATCATAAGAAAGTGCATGATGAGGTATAAAGTGGCCAGTAGTTTGTAGTCAAATAAATAAGAAACTATATACAGACATGTGATATCTCCTTATGATAAATCCTCAAGACAATGAAAAGTTATGTTGTTAAGTTGAGTAAAGTATGGTAAGTCTGAACAAAAAATTTTTAATTCTTGGATATTTTTTTTTTTACTTAATGACCCTTCATACTTTCTTACTTAACAAACCTTATATAAAGATGCAAAAAAAAAAAAAGAAAGAAAGCCTCCAATGTCTAAGCAAGTAAAATGTGAGAACAAAGACGAAAAAAAAATGGTTTCAGTCAAATGGTAATAATAAGCCTTTATACGATACAGTGTAATAAAAATTGCAATTGCCCAAAAGTGCAAGTGAAAACATTTCCAAGTGTATGAAGTAAAGTACCATGAATAAAGTCATACTGTACAATTTTACTCACAATACATATAACAGAAGTAGCTTGTACACAAAGGGCTGTTGTCCAATATAAGCACAATAATCCAGTGTATCAACACATCCAATCCCGGTTTGACTCATGCTGCATTTTTGACATTCCTTAAAACATTTCAAATCTGATGTGTTGCATCAGCAAAAATCTTGTAGAGAAGAACTTTAAGATTCTCCAGTAGTTTGTTACTTTACAAAATGTTAAGTACACAGAAGGGAATGGTAAAAATACTTTGAAATACTTTGTTTTGCAGTCAACTTTTTAAACACATTAAGAGCAAATGTAGCTTGTGTCACACATCTTGAACCATGCATAACAGCACATAGTGAGTTACAAATGATTACAACACAGTCCTCATTCAATCATGATAATAAATATAATTAAGCTTTTTAAAGAAAAAGTTCTTAAACAACAAAAGTGACACAAATCTATAAAGCACTGTTACCCAGTCAATTTTTTTTAGTTGAGACATCTTCAATAGCCAAGCAATTAATAACATATTTAAAACAAATAACTACTCTCATAGTAGGTTTTACTGCATTGCTCAAAATGCAGATACAAGCTTCCACAACACGTATGATTTTCCTACCTAGGGTTGCCTCCAGGCGAGTCTCAGGATAAGGTTGTCACAGTGTACTACTAAACAGGTTCTCAAATGGGAAACATCCAGTTAGAGGAAGACAGAATGACCTTGAGAAACATTGAAAAGAACTCTACGAAAGAAGCTAGGTTGGCTGGCATAGGCTTTCTATAATCGAGCTGCTCACCCAGAATAGAAACAATTGGCAGGTGACTGTACGAGCCCTATGTGCTCTCTAATGGCACTAGAAAGGATTATGAATCAAGAACAACTGCTACACCCTTTGGAAAAAAAAAAAAAAAAAAATAGGGATCTTCTTTTATGAAAACCAGTTAACATTTTTTTTTCATCCAAAGTGAATTTCCCATGAAAGTAAATGTAGCTATTTTTAAAAAATTAACATATTTTGTATACAACAGATTAACTAAAAGGAAAAAGAAAATTACAAAAAATTATCTGTGCGCCCTGCAAAAAACATTTAACTCCATTGGGAGTCATAATCCACAGGTTTGGAACAGTGGATATAGAAAATATTGGGTTAAACATGTTTGAAAAGTACAAGCAAAATCATTATATAGTTATAATGGACATGGTTTTAAACGAAAATAAATGAACACAAAAATACTCAAATTTAATAAATATCTCAGCATCATTATCTATTTTTAAAAATCCAAAGACTGCTAATGAAGCCATCTAAATATATCTCTTCACTGCTTTTGGCAGCTCCTTTCAGCAACTCCTTTCAGTTCAATATAAACCTGAAAGCCTTAACATTGATAGGTACACAGGAAATGAAGTCATTCCTCTTTAAATTGTTCTTGGATTTTATCTTTGTTTTAACAACCTCAAATTAATTGTCAAATATCTGTCATGTCCACAAAAGTGCATCTCTGAAATCAACTCATAAAAGTCCAAATCATATTTTACAAACAAACGTAGTCTGTTTAACTCTTTCCGGACTAGCATCCGAGACTTCGGATCTATGAAATCCATCCATCTAACTACACACCGGTACGTCGGATATTTCGGGTGTAGCTGAATATTTGATTCGTTTTCACCGATTTTCGTTTTTATTTCAACCAATACTTGATTTCCAGAAGTAGGAGAGTTCTCTCCCTTTCAGTTAAGGAACTCAGGAACAGCTCAGTGAAGGAACAATGGAAATAGAGACAAGGACAGCTCAGTGAAGGAACAATGGAAATAGAGACAAGGACAGCTTGGTGAAGGAACAGTGAAGACAGGGACAGCTCAGTGAAGGAACAGTGGAAAAAGTGACAAGGACAGCTCAGTGAAGGAACAATGGAAATAGAGACAAGGACAGCTTGGTGAAGGAACAGTGAAGACAGGGACAGCTCAGTGAAGGAACAGTGGAAAAAGTGACAAGGACAGCTCAGTGAAGGAACAATGGAAATAGAGACAAGGACAGCTTGGTGAAGGAACAGTGAAGACAGGGACAGCTCAGTGAAGGAACAGTGGAAAAAGTGACAAGGACAGCTCAGTGAAGGAACAATGGAAATAGAGACAAGGACAGCTTGGTGAAGGAACAGTGAAGACAGGGACAGCTCAGTGAAGGAACAGTGGAAAAAGTGACAAGGACAGCTCAGTGAAGAAAGAGTGGAAACAGTGACATGTACAGCTCAGTGAAGGAACAATGGAAATAAGGACAAGGACAGCTCAGTGAAGGAACAATGGAAATAGGGACAAGGACAGCTTGGTGAAGGAACAGTGAAGACAGGGACAAGGACAGCTCGGTGAAGGAACAGTGAAAATAGGGACAAGGACAGCTTGGTGAAGGAACAATGGAAATAGGGACAAGGACAGCTTGGTGAAGGAACAATGGAAACTGAGAGAAAGGCAGCATATTGAAGGAACAATGGAAAAGGGACATAGGCAACATGATGAAGAAACAGTGGAAACTTAATGTGGGGCTAGACATGGGGCAGGGTGTGAAGAATGGCCACAGACCACATTAAATGAAAAGACTTTAATGTTGCCCTACAAGATGCCACAAATCATACTAATCAAAGACTTCCTTGTTGGTCTGTTGCTAAGATCAATTGTGTCTAAGTCTTATTGCTGAAGATCTCCACGATACATAGTTTGCAAGTTTGTCTACTTCATTACTATGTAAAGGCATCTTCTGAACTTTGTTTTTTTTTCTTTTGTTTTTGTGTTTGCCAGCTTTCACCTGTGGTGAAGTCCCTAGAGTTTAGGAATTGAATTTTGCGTGTTAATCTGTTTTTCCCTGATAGCCGTGTGCACAAGGGTCCCTTGCAACACAGGTAGATAACTCCGTCTTTGAAGGTACTCATATTTTCTTGTTGAGTAATTGATAATTCAAGCCAGGCCTCGCTGCAGAGACCAGGGGCGGTTGGTGGTTACCACAGAGAAAAATCACAAATAAAAATCCCAACTGGTGCAGCCTGGATCTGCACTCACAACCTCTTTGTCTGAAGACCAACGTCTTGCCTCCAGACCAGCCAGTCCCCCTTAACAATAGATTTGTTATTCTGGTAAATTTATTAAGTGACATCCTTTTGTTGTGTTGACTTTTTAAGAGGACAAATTAGAAGAAAGTCTCAGCGATCAGTTTGAACTATCATCATGTGCATCTGCTGAGAAGGACTGAGTACTGTCCAGGTGCATTCATTAAATCAGTAACAATAAACAAATCGCTGTTTCTAAATGTAAACAAGAAATAATAGTAAATATTAATCTATAGCAAACTCCACAGCTACAACTAAACCTACACCCAGAAATTCACTGAATATTATGGCAGATGAAGCCATCTAAATATATCTCTTCACTGCTTTTGGCAGCTCCTTTCAGCAACTCCTTTCAGTTCAATATAAACCTGAAAGCCTTAACATTGATAGGTACACAGGAAATGAAGTCATTCCTCTTTAAATTGTTCTTGGATTTTATCTTTGTTTTAACAACCTCAAATTAATTGTCAAATATCTGTCATGTCCACAAAAGTGCATCTCTGAAATCAACTCATAAAAGTCCAAATCATATTTTACAAACAAACGTAGTCTGTTTAACTCTTTCCGGACTAGCATCCGAGACTTCGGATCTATGAAATCCATCCATCTAACTACACACCGGTACGTCGGATATTTCGGGTGTAGCTGAATATTTGATTCGTTTTCACCGATTTTCGTTTTTATTTCAACCAATACTTGATTTCCAGAAGTAGGAGAGTTCTCTCCCTTTCACTACCTGCTGATACCAGCGTGGTTGCAGTTTCGTACGATGGAAAATTTTTAATTTATATTCATTGTTTATTATTTCTCAAATTTTTGCCCCATAATTGCCACGCCCACTGTTATACTTCTCGCAGTCGACCAAAACGATATAGTGCAGAACAAGCTAGATCTATGTTCGAAACCTTGTTATTGTGATTCAGAAATGGAGTATACAACAATATACGGACAATAATTTTGTTGTTGTGATATTAGGTCGGAATATTGGTAAAAGTTATGATAAAAAGGTAAGACGACTTGGCTTAGGTTTAGCTAGTGGATGCCTTCTATTCCAGCACTATCAATGTCTCAGAGGAATCGAGTGGCAGTTATTCTGATAACGAAACTGGTACTTTAGGGACATATAACACAAAATAAGTCCATTTGTATAAATAAAAATAATAAATAAACTTGACTTGACTGACTTGTAAATATTTAAAATATTATTGTTCTGACATCACATAAATTTATAATATTTTTCATTCTGGGATCATTTACAAAAATTTACATAATTTCGTTATTTGTGGACATAAATTAATAAAATAAACTGTATTTTGGAGGAATTTGGATTATGTTGTGTAATATTTCAAGACAAATGGATAGCAACACAAATAAAGATGGAAAAGGGTAAGTGAATTACAATATTTTAAATTAAAATTATATTTTATATTTTAAAAAATATATTTATTCCTTTAAATAATCACATATCATAAATATATTGCTATTTTCATTTTCTGTATCCATTTCCCTTTCCGGTGATGTATAACATATGCCACATTTATCTAAATTATTGTGTGAAGTAGTCAAATGAAAAAGGTATATGGTAAAATTTCTGGAAATAGGAAAATTAACCTGGTCCAAATCTGAAAATTCCTGTTTCCTGTTCTGGTCCTGAAATAGTTAAAAGGTACAGACCTTAATTTTTCCAGGGGAAACAAGTGAAGCACAGGAGATGTTTTCTGGCGTGGATGTGTATACATAAGCATGATTTTTTTTCCTACTTGCAAGGAGTGTCACCAACTGGCAATCAGCCTGTGAGTGAGTCTTTGTAGTGAATGCCCATAGGATTTTAATTTTTCTGTTGCCTTTGTGATGCTGCACAATACTAGTGACTGGGCCTGTTAACAATGAGAATGTGACTGTTTCATAATGACAACACATCAGTCAATTCTTTGCATTTGATTCAGAAATTCTTGGCCAAACATAAAATTCCTCTTGTTTGTCAGGCTATACTCCCAGTCCCAAAGAGACCTTCCTGAAAAGCTCCCAAAAATGGTGGGACCACAAAGTTGTGTGTGGTCCCAAGGAGAGTACATAGAAGGGGATTAGGGTGTCAGACATCCAGGTGTCAGACATCCAGGTGTCAGACATCCAGGTGAGAATTTCTGCCCAAAGGTTGGATAATTTTGTAACAGACTTTGAACATCTAACAAGATGTTGCACATCTATTCATGATAATTAGATAATTCAAGATGTTGCACATCTATTCATGATAATTAGATAATTTCTACTTGTCAAGATGCAAACCTGCATATGTGTCTCAAATTATCTAAAAATTTGTAACAATTACTGTTTACAAATTTAAGTCTAGTAGTTTTCACAGAAAAGACTTCACTACACAACATTTATTCTTTCACTGCACATGGTTCTCACATCTGTTGTGTTACAAAACCTGTGTGCATCAATTATTTCATTTATTCATTGGGTGTCGTCTCCACATCGAAGGTTGGCTATCACTGAGCATCATTCTATTCTGTCTCTTGTCTTGATAGTGCTTGCTGTCAATGTTCATCCGTTCATCTTTTGATGTTATATTAGTCCACTTAACTCTTGGTCTGGAGCTGCCTCAACTACCATGTACCTTCCCTTTCAAGATAAGCTCAGTTTGGTAGGGCGTCTCATCAATTCAGAGAAATTATATTGACTGATCACACAATAATATTTTATATTTACAATTATAAATCTTTAATTAGGGAAAAATATATGCATTTGTTAAAAAACAATTGTTACTCTGTACTGACATTTGTTATTCTACTAAGCAGCTCATTAACAATCTTCTTTAATCAAGTGTACACCAAAGCTAGGAAACTGACTGATGTGAGTAGACAAATAACTTGATCATAACTTATTATTAGTCACAGGTCATGAAAGTTGGCTATATAGATCTGTGCATGAGACTTTCATGTAACAAAAAAAAAAAATAATTGCTATGGAAACATCATGTGAAATGTACAAATGTATTAGTGAAGGCTTCTTGAATGTGAATTAACTGCATTGGTGCAAAGTTAGTGCTAAAGTGGTTATTATGATAAAAGAAAGCACACACAAAAAATAATAATACTTAAACTTATAGTTACAAATCAGTAAGTGTTAAAAATTTTTTGTTTAAAGTGCCTTGATTGCAATGGCTTCTATTAACACATATCTTTATTTAGTTTCAACATAACTTGGATGAAAGAATGGAACAAATACTGTACAATTAGTAGATCAAATATTAATAATAAATATATTAATATCTTATAACATTTTAATTAGAGGCCAACTAAAACTGTTTTTGAAAGCTCAGCTTGGCATCTGGGTTCAATCCTTTCTTCCTTCGTCTCCTTTTATTGACATCTTCAATACTTAATTTTTTTCTTAATTTCAATACACTTTGTGGCTTATACGGAAATGTGTTACTGTCCATAATTTTTCATGGCCTTTGGCACATTTGTGGATGATGTGGTTAGTATTCATGCAAGGTTATTATATTTTTCTCAGAGAAAATCTTTGTACTATAAAATATTGTAATAAAATAGAAAATAATATAATAGAAAATAATAAAATAGAAAAAAATAAAATAGAAAATATTGTACTGTAGGAGACTGGTTGGTCTCGAGGCATGATGCCGGCCTCGAAACAGAGAGGTTTGGGGTTCAAATCCAGGCTGCACCAGTTGGGATTTTTATTTCTGATTTCTTTCTGCCACCAAAGCACACCGCTGCCAGGGGAAAACGGATCAACATGCAAAATTCAGTTCCTAGTCTCTAGGGACTTCGTCAGAGGTAAAAGCTCACGAACGAAAAAAAAAATATATATATATTGTACTGTGGTAGTAGTTTACTACTCCTGCTCCATACACATACAATCAACATATCTGAAAGATACTTTGTTTTACACAATTAAAAATAAATTATATTTCAAGAATGTTAAAACTGCTAATTCTTACAAATTCTATTACTTCCAGGAACTCAACTAGTTTCTGTGTTCTATTATTTTACTCTTATATTATTCTGTACAGTCTTAATCGCTAAGAGTGAAAATGAGTTACAAGAAATGTTGGACATTATAGTGAAAGAAATCAAAAATAAAGGACTCAGCCTTAATAGCAAAAAGACAGAGGTAATGGTAACAACAAAGAAAAAGACATCACCTCGGTGCAAAATAAAGACAAGTGGAACAATATTAAAACAGGTAAATAAATTTAAATATTTGGGAACTTTGTTAACCTCAGACGGAAGATGTACAAAAAAGGTGAGATGCAGAATGCCTTAGGTAAAAGCAGCTTTCCAAAAAATGAGGAAGATACTATGCAATCCATTTTTGACAATAGAAACAAGAAAAAGAGTTCTTAAATGTTACATAGAGCCAGTCTTAACATATGGATGCGAATCATGGACAATAGACAAGAAAATCACTGGAGTCTGTAGAAATGTGGTTTTACAGAAGAATGTTGAGAGTACCATGGACAGCTAAAAAGAGTAATGAAGATGTTCTGAGAGAGGTCAAAGCAAAAAGAGAGCTAATTTCCAATATTAGGAAGAAACAATCATCATTTTTTAGCCATGTAATGAGAAGAGAACAACTGGAATATATTGTAACAACTGGAAAAATTGAGGGACGAAGAGATAGAGGGAAGCAAAGAAAAAAAATAACAGACAGCTTAAGAGAATGGCTTGGCAGAAGGTCAACAAGAGAAATGATAAATAGCTGCCGAGATCGAAAGTTGTGGAGAGACATGATCACCTACGCCAGCAGGCTCGGTATTTGATAATGATGATATTATTCTGAGATAACTTTGACATTGCCATGCTGATTTAACTTATTTAAATTACAGCAAAAGCCTATTCCCAATTTATGGGTTTTTATGCACACACAAAAACAAGCATTATAATAAATAAAGAAACAAATAAAACTTTTTGCATGTGCTGCACTGGCTAATGATTAAAATGCACGTCAATTAGCATACATATGTTATGAGTACTTACTAAAATGGTTTTACACTTTTCAGGCATTACCAATCACACAGATAATAAGAAAAATGTATGCTATAGAGATCAAATGACTGAGTATATTACACAACTAGATGTGTCTGGTATGTAGACATTTTAAAGAACAATTCATACAAAGATTGTCAGACTGAAAAAACAAACAATTGAGTGGCTGACACGTATAAAAAAAATATGTATATGTAGGAATACTTTCAAACATGCACATAAAATCAATAAAGATACCAATCTCAGATCTGAGAATGGCATTCTAGAGTTAAAGAGATCAATGTATTTAGAGTTGCAGCAAAAACTGAAGTATCAATTGTCAAGGTTTTAGTTTGCATATTATAAAATATATATCCTATCTGCACCCATCATATGATATCATTTGTGATGCCCAATTAGGTCTTTCTTACACAGCATCTGAAATGGTGACAACATATGCAGGGCAAAACAACAACAAAAAACTGTAACTCACCCCTTGCACTAGAGATGCATCTGTTGCTAGTCTTGTTGTGAGTGCTCCAACGCTGTTCTTAGAGTCATCAAACCAAGTAATATCCTGTTCATTCAACATAGAACAACAAAATAGAATTTTATAATAATTTTTTAAAATTACCTACACTTGTTCTTGTTAATAGTTCAGTTTAAAAAAAAAAAAGTAAAATAAATGGCAATTATCATAAACAGTTAATTTTAATCACAGCAGATAATATTTAACCTGACACTGTTTGCTGAATATTAATTGTTTTAATGTAATGGTAAAGAGCTGAAAAGAATACATTTCAAACAAACTGATAAGAGAAGAATCTAAACAAGAATACATGTAGAGTTACATGAGGAGAAAACAATTAAACTAATATCCAGAACCTAGAGCAAATAAATAATATAGGACTGATGCATAAAATATAACTTGGGAGCCAAGATGCCCTCCAGCATATGGGCTGGAAGTGGCCAGTGACTCATATATGATTACCTCCATCAGGATCAGTGGCAACAACTGAAACAAACTCCACCTCCTGAGGTATCCATGTAAACAGACTAACCAATCTAGCCACGCAGATAGGGATTAAAGAAAGAAGTAACCCTGTACTCAAATACAGCATGCTGAAGAAAGGAAGCTCTTGGCCATGGTGGCCATATTGTAGATTGTAGTAAATCATGGCACATCTATGCTTACTTAATGACCTTTTAAAAATGGACGATAAGGAGTAGTTGTCAAGTGAATGCTAAATAAGAAGACAAATACAGAATAAAAAATAGTTTACCTGTCTTAACATTGACCTGAATGTCATGTCTCGGAGTCTGGAAGTGAGCGCCTCACCAGACCGACCAAACATGTATCCCTGGTGGTGACATAAAAAAATTAGTTAATAAATCTCAATGCAAAACATTACAGAACTCAAAATACTTTTTTACTATAAATAATTTCTGTGGTTCTATTATTTGCAAACATAATGTGACACATCTTTCTTAAACGATTAATGATTCTCTAGAAGATCATATTTATTAAGCAAGCTTATATAAGAAATGCGAGCACCTCAAATCTGTTTTGCTGATGATATAAACAGATTAGAAAGTAGTAAAATGCCACACAAATAAAAAAGATAAAAGAAACCTACATAGAATATGACAAAGAAAATAGAAAAAAACAAAAATACATCTAACAGTAATTGTGACACAAAAACAGAAAAAAAAAAATCATGTTTCAAGAAAAACTTTCAGAATAAGTACAATTTAAATATTTAGTAGCCATCATCAATAGTGACAGCATCAAAATAAAAAAATTGGATTAGCATTGATGATGCACTAAAAAACAAAACAGAATTTAACAAGACAAATCAATCATCCTAAAATACAAGATATTAATGGTAACATTAATATGCATACAATAATGGACCATAATTTTAAAGCACAAAAGAAAGTATAATGAAAAAGGAGATGTGCAAATTACCTCTAGTCAGCAAACAAAAATTAACTCTAGATTATGATACTTATTTGTGACACTCGTGTTTACGATATAGCAGTAAAAATTCTATCTATCTATCTATCGTCCTTTCGAGCCAAAGATGGCACATAGGGCAGAACCGTAATCTCAAAAACAGAGACCTTGCGTGCCAAAGTGACACATATTGCAGAGATCACTGCTTCTAAAATCTATGGCTCTGTTTCCATAACAACACTTTTTACAATGACAGCTTGTCAAGCCATCGATCAACCTCCTTAGTCGCCTCTTACGACATGCCTTGAAGGTCACAGTGTTACTATTCTTTACTTCCCTCATAATGAAGCCCCGGTAACACACGGGAAAGTAAAAATTACTACCACTTAATTGTAACATTAGGAGCTCTAAAGATAGTATTTTCTTTGAACTTTTGACACACAGCTGTGTGTCTACACTAGAAGAGACACGGGGGACTTGGATTTCCTGGCTCAGACTGATTTATGATATGAAATTTGACTACATGGACCAGATGTGTAACACTGTCTATTCATCCAGCCACTATAATTCTGTCAGTATGTTAAGCTACTTCATAGCATTATTTGCTGTGTTTCCTGAGTTACAAGGGGTTGTTTGATGTCAGCAGATGGCCAAGAAAATTTCCCTAGTCATAGGGATGGGGTGGGTGTGTGTGTGTGTTGTATATCATGCGATGAAAAAAAAAAAAATCTAACACCAAAGGAAACAAAACCAAAACAGGGGGGGGGGGGGGGGTTGTGGTGGTGGTGGTGAAATGTTTGACCATGGCAAACCGCCAAACTTTGAAGAATTTGTATTCTGATGCTGTAATTTTTATGATGATATCGTAATCTTGGGTTAATAACAAGGCATTAACATTAACAGGAATAATAATGCAATATTAATACCTGCAAGAACATGGTGACAAAACTAATGACGCCAAGACCAACAAATATCAGACTGTAAATCTGAACTTTTCTTTCCTGTTCATCAGCACTTTCAGCAAACACCTGGAAAATAAAGTTTTGAGTCAGTGTATGAAACATCAATTAATAATTATAAAACTGTCACTATAGGAATGATATAAAAAGTAATACTAACAGATGGTTATGTGGCAACACAATATTTGGTGCATTTAATTAAGGCTGAAGTAGTTAATACTTCTATGAGCTGTTCCTAATAGTTATTTTAAGAAATGAAAATGTAAAAAAATCATGCCATGCATGGGTGTCCCTGTCATGAATGGATAAAATATTTGGAAGTCTCAAACACTTGTGTGGTGTACATTGTCCTCTTTACTCAGGAATGTACATCAATGACAAGGGCAGCTCGGTGTAGGAACAGTGGAGACAGGGACAGCTCAGTGAAGGAACAATGGAAATAGGGACAAGGACAGCTCAGTGAAGGAACAATGGAAATAGGGACAAGGACAGCTCAGTGAAGGAACAATGGAAATAGGGACAAGCACAGCTCAGTGAAGGAACAATGTAAATAGGGACAAGGACAGCTCAGTGAAGGAACAATGGAAATAGGGACAAGGACAACTCAGTGAAGGAACAATGGAAATAGGGACAAGGACAGCTCAGTGAAGGAACAATGGAAATAGGGACAAGCACAGCTCAGTGAAGGAACAATGTAAATAGGGACAAGGACAGCTCAGTGAAGGAACAATGGAAATAGGGACAAGGACAACTCAGTGAAGGAACAATGGAAATAGGGACAAGGACAGCTCAGTGAAGGAACAATGGAAATAGGGACAAGGACAGCTCAGTGAAGGAACAATGGAAATAGGGACAAGGACAGCTCGGTGAAGGAACAATGTAAATAGGGACAAGGACAACTCAGTGAAGGAACAATGTAAATAGGGACAAGGACAGCTCAGTGAAGGAACAATGGAAATAGGGACAAGGACAGCTCAGTGAAGGAACAATGGAAATAGGGACAAGGACAGCTCAGTGAAGGAACAATGGAAATAGGGACAAGGACAACTCAGTGAAGGAACAATGGAAATAGGGACAAGGACAACTCAGTGAAGGAACAATGGAAATAGGGACAAGGACAGCTCAGTGAAGGAACAATGGAAATAGGGACAAGGACAGCTTGGTGAAGGAACAATGGAAATAGGGACATGGACAGCTCAGTGAAGGAACAATGGAAATAGGGACAAGGACAACTCAGTGAAGGAACAATGGAAATAGGGACATGGACAGCTCAGTGAAGGAACAATGGAAATAGGGACATGGACAGCTTGGTGAAGGAACAATGGAAATAGGGACATGGACAGCTCAGTGAAGGAACAATGGAAATAGGGACAAGGACAGCTTGGTGAAGGAACAATGGAAATAGGGACAAGGACAACTCAGTGAAGGAACAATGGAAATAGGGACAAGGACAACTCAGTGAAGGAACAATGGAAATAGGGACATGGACAGCTCAGTGAAGGAACAATGGAAATAGGGACAAGGACAGCTTGGTGAAGGAACAATGGAAATAGGGACATGGACAGCTCAGTGAAGGAACAATGGAAATAGGGACAAGGACAGCTCAGTGAAGGAACAATGTAAATAGGGACAAGGACAACTCAGTGAAGGAACAATGTAAATAGGGACAAGGACAGCTCAGTGAAGGAACAATGGAAATAGGGACAAGGACAGCTCAGTGAAGGAACAATGGAAATAGGGACAAGGACAGCTCAGTGAAGGAACAATGGAAATAGGGACAAGGACAACTCAGTGAAGGAACAATGGAAATAGGGACAAGGACAGCTTGGTGAAGGAACAATGGAAATAGGGACAAGGACAGCTCAGTGAAGGAACAATGGAAATAGGGACAAGGACAACTCAGTGAAGGAACAATGGAAATAGGGACAAGGACAACTCAGTGAAGGAACAATGGAAATAGGGACAAGGACAGCTCAGTGAAGGAACAATGGAAATAGGGACAAGGACAGCTTGGTGAAGGAACAATGGAAATAGGGACATGGACAGCTCAGTGAAGGAACAATGGAAATAGGGACAAGGACAACTCAGTGAAGGAACAATGGAAATAGGGACATGGACAGCTCAGTGAAGGAACAATGGAAATAGGGACATGGACAGCTTGGTGAAGGAACAATGGAAATAGGGACATGGACAGCTCAGTGAAGGAACAATGGAAATAGGGACAAGGACAGCTTGGTGAAGGAACAATGGAAATAGGGACAAGGACAACTCAGTGAAGGAACAATGGAAATAGGGACAAGGACAACTCAGTGAAGGAACAATGGAAATAGGGACATGGACAGCTCAGTGAAGGAACAATGGAAATAGGGACAAGGACAGCTTGGTGAAGGAACAATGGAAATAGGGACATGGACAGCTCAGTGAAGGAACAATGGAAATAGGGACAAGGACAGCTCAGTGAAGGAACAATGTAAATAGGGACAAGGACAACTCAGTGAAGGAACAATGTAAATAGGGACAAGGACAGCTCAGTGAAGGAACAATGGAAATAGGGACAAGGACAGCTCAGTGAAGGAACAATGGAAATAGGGACAAGGACAGCTCAGTGAAGGAACAATGGAAATAGGGACAAGGACAACTCAGTGAAGGAACAATGGAAATAGGGACAAGGACAACTCAGTGAAGGAACAATGGAAATAGGGACAAGGACAGCTTGGTGAAGGAACAATGGAAATAGGGACATGGACAGCTCAGTGAAGGAACAATGGAAATAGGGACAAGGACAACTCAGTGAAGGAACAATGGAAATAGGGACATGTACAGCTCGGTGAAGGAACAATGGAAATAGGGACAAGGACAACTCAGTGAAGGAACAATGGAAATAGGGACAAGGACAGCTCGGTGAAGGAACAATGTAAATAGGGACAAGGACAGCTCAGTGAAGGAACAATGGAAATAGGGACATGGACAGCTCAGTGAAGGAACAATGGAAATAGGGACAAGGACAGCTCAGTGAAGGAACAATGGAAATAGGGACAAGCACAGCTCAGTGAAGGAACAATGGAAATAGGGACATGGACAGCTCAGTGAAGGAACAATGGAAATAGGGACAAGCACAGCTCAGTGAAGGAACAATGGAAATAGGGACATGGACAGCTCAGTGAAGGAACAATGGAAATAGGGACAAGCACAGCTCAGTGAAGGAACAGTGAAGACAGGGACAAGGACAGTTCAATGAAGGAACAATGGAAATAGGGACAAGGACAGCTCGGTGAAGGAAGAGTAGAAACAGTGACAAGGACAGCTCAGTGAAGGAACAATGGAAATAGTGACAAGGACAGCTTGGTGAAGGAACAGTGAAGACAGGGACAGCTCAGTAAAGGAACAATGGAAATAGAGACAAGGACAGCTCAGTGAAGGAACAATGGAAATAGAGACAAGGACAGCTCAGTGAAGGAACAATGGAAATAGAGACAAGGACAGCTTGGTGAAGGAACAGTGAAGACAGGGACAGCTCAGTGAAGGAACAGTGGAAAAAGTGACAAGGACAGCTCAGTGAAGAAAGAGTGGAAACAGTGACATGTACAGCTCAGTGAAGGAACAATGGAAATAAGGACAAGGACAGCTCAGTGAAGGAACAATGGAAATAGGGACAAGGACAGCTTGGTGAAGGAACAATGGAAATAGGGACAAGGACAGCTTGGTGAAGGAACAGTGAAGACAGGGACAAGGACAGCTCGGTGAAGGAACAGTGAAAATAGGGACAAGGACAGCTTGGTGAAGGAACAATGGAAATAGGGACAAGGACAGCTTGGTGAAGGAACAATGGAAACTGAGAGAAAGGCAGCATATTGAAGGAACAATGGAAAAGGGACATAGGCAACATGATGAAGAAACAGTGGAAACTTAATGTGGGGCTAGACATGGGGCAGGGTGTGAAGAATGGCCACAGACCACATTAAATGAAAAGACTTTAATGTTGCCCTACAAGATGCCACAAATCATACTAATCAAAGACTTCCTTGTTGGTCTGTTGCTAAGATCAATTGTGTCTAAGTCTTATTGCTGAAGATCTCCACGATACATAGTTTGCAAGTTTGTCTACTTCATTACTATGTAAAGGCATCTTCTGAACTTTGTTTTTTTTTCTTTTGTTTTTGTGTTTGCCAGCTTTCACCTGTGGTGAAGTCCCTAGAGTTTAGGAATTGAATTTTGCGTGTTAATCTGTTTTTCCCTGATAGCCGTGTGCACAAGGGTCCCTTGCAACACAGGTAGATAACTCCGTCTTTGAAGGTACTCATATTTTCTTGTTGAGTAATTGATAATTCAAGCCAGGCCTCGCTGCAGAGACCAGGGGCGGTTGGTGGTTACCACAGAGAAAAATCACAAATAAAAATCCCAACTGGTGCAGCCTGGATCTGCACTCACAACCTCTTTGTCTGAAGACCAACGTCTTGCCTCCAGACCAGCCAGTCCCCCTTAACAATAGATTTGTTATTCTGGTAAATTTATTAAGTGACATCCTTTTGTTGTGTTGACTTTTTAAGAGGACAAATTAGAAGAAAGTCTCAGCGATCAGTTTGAACTATCATCATGTGCATCTGCTGAGAAGGACTGAGTACTGTCCAGGTGCATTCATTAAATCAGTAACAATAAACAAGTCGCTGTTTCTAAATGTAAACAAGAAATAATAGTAAATATTAATCTATAGCAAACTCCACAGCTACAACTAAACCTACACCCAGAAATTCACTGAATATTATGGCAAATGCTGGCTGAACTCCACCATTGACAATAGCTCCAAAGCAGCCAAGTATTATGAAATACCACTCTGGTGCGTTGAATCTCATCAGACGAGTAAATGGTGCATTTGGGAGTTTCTCCTCTTCCTGAAGTAAATTAATTAAACATTTCTAAAAAGTGAAAATGCTAAATAGAAACTAAGATCTAAATGGCAAAAGAAGGTATGCACAAGTTTCTTTTTGTTCAATTTAATATTTAAGAAATCAATCAATAATCTTACTATTTAAGAAATCCCTTCTGTCTCTGTTGGAAAGTATAAACTGTGGATAAAGTCTGTATAGTGAACTTTATTTCTGGACTTTTTCTCTATTTCCTTCCCATCAAGGTTGATGTCCTTCTGGGATTTCGTGAATTTCTCTTTCTGGGCAGTTATATTTCCTCTTTTCCTGTGAGTTCCATAATAAAACCAGTCTTGTTATTCAAGCATCATGTTTTCTTAGTGCATGTCCAATAAATCTCCATTTTCTAATCATCTGTTGTTTGACTGGCTCTTGTTCTGTTCTTCCAATGCTATCTAAGATTCAGATTTTTCTCAGGGCAGTTATCTATGTATAGATATTTGTATTCTTTTGTCTGTTTGTATTATTCATCAATGCATGGAAGAAAAATACTAAGTATGAATTAAGACAAATTTAATAACAGTGCAAATTTATCAAGCCATTAAAGCCATCTCGATTTACGATTTGCTAAGAGAAAACAGGGCATTGTTACAGCAGGTAAAATTTATTATACTCATTCTATACAAAGACAGAAAGGTGAGTTAAATTTTTCTCCTCCATCATCATGAAATATATGTTGTAGTTTGGTTAAGTTTTAACAGATTTTTGTCCATTATGCATCATGTTGAAGAAAAATTTGTTATTATAACAATATGATTTACATTTGTGTTTATTTCTAACATATGTAATTGCTAATATGTTTTCCCCTTAAATAAAGAGCAACAAAAAATAGATACTTGTTTATAAAAACAGAGAACTAAAAAGAAAATGTGCAAAAGTATCACAGATCATAAAAAAAAAAATAGCAAACAAGAAGTTGTAGAAATAAATGATGTTCTTATAAATGTTAATTGTCATAAGATTATATTTAAGAAATTAAAACAAATACTTTTGCATCACATAAGCAATAAAAAGAATCTACCATGACAAATTTTATAGATTAAAATTAAGAGCAGAACAAATTAACATACATAGTTCTTGCCGTTAATATTTGTTGTTTTTGCTCCTGATGATGGCTTTTGCTGAAACATAGTTTTGTCTTGTGTCTCTAGTTTAGATGCTTGATACCATTTTTCATTTATTTAGCAAATTAACATACAAATTATTTAAACTCTAAATTCATATTTCTTCAAAAATAACTTTTCTTACTTCTCCTCATTTAAGATAGTTTTTTATACCTGAACATCTATGTGAAATGTAAATTAAACCCCCAAAAATGTCTAGCAATATTTCTTACTTCTTCTTGTGCCTTTGTGTCAACAACAGAAACATTCCTTTGGATTTCCCTGGACAAGCCACGTTGTAATGGTTTCTTTTCTGGACTAAATTTGGGAAATTCATCATTTTGTTCCTCTGATGAGATAAAATTATAAGATACAAGTTGTCTGTTAAATACAATGAACTGAAAATAACAATGTGAAAAATGAACTGAATTATTTGTGGGTCATCATCATTGCACTCTGAACATGTCCATAGGTACTCAGATCCCCTCCTCAGCAAGTCATGCAGTATCCAGTGACTGACGACTCCAGTTCTGTGTTTGTTGATAATTCCTATACGCCCCCACTAAGTTTTTCATTTTTGGCTGTACCCATCTCTATAATCTATAATGTAAGTAAGTAAATAAGTCTGTAACATGGAAATGGGTTCTGGACCGTGCGAGTGAGTGAGAGTATGTGAGTCTAGACCATCCACAGCATTGACTTTCAGTGACAAAATCAACTATGACGACAAGAAATATTCAGATGACGCCTAAAAAGAAGGAATTCTTGTGGCATGCTCTGACTGTTGTTACAAGAACTCTAGCAAGCTGTTGCAAACAAGTTGCTAGGCACTCTAATTGTCACCATTCTACCATAGTAAGACTCAATCAGCAAATATTTATAGGTAACTGCTAGCAGCAATGAATGCCCAAGGCTTGACAAACCATGAGTGACAACTCCAGCTCTCAGTTGTTAAAGTTAGATTAACACATCTGCACAATTGCTTCTGAACCGCAACACAGACAGCTGTTGCCACACTTGGTGTTTCATCAACTCTGCATGAAATTCTATGATGACCTCTGCTGGGTTCATTAAACTTGTATTTCTTGGAGTTAGAGACAGATTTTTTTGTTGTTGCAAATGTCGAGGCATTTGAAAATTTATTCTCTATCTAGAATTGCAGTATTTAAAAAAAAAAGACAATAATACTTCCACAATGCAGCAAACCCATTGAAGCAAATAATAAAAACTGTTTGTCCAAAGGAAGCTTAGAATTTCCCCTATCTACTAACAGTGGTTTCAGTACAATATACTGTTGCCTTCTCCAGCAAGATAAGCTTGGGCGCATCAAGGGATACTTCCTATAAATGTTTGAATACAATTGTTGCGTCAGACTGTCCCAGCTTTTTTCAACTACCTTCTTCAATTGTTCAACATCTGAGTCCACTCCTTTTAAAATTAATTAACCTGAATAGTGCACACAAACATTTTAAAATGAGTTTAAGCAGAGACTATTGCTAGGCTACTTCAGTACTATCATAATGTTATCTTCCAATTCACGCTTTAGTGGTATGACCTGTTTGCTTTGGGTCACTGTCATGTTGATGTGCATACATTGCGGTTACTTGTCCTGTATAAAAGACAGGTGCTGTAACCTCCAGTATGTCGATGTATCTCTTAAGAGAATTCCTGTTAAAATATACAATGTGGTGTTACCCCTTGCTGCTGACACTCCTCATAGATGGAATATCTGGGTATGTTTTGGTTGTTGGTACACAAGTGTTCAATCCAAACAGCATAAAATCAAACAGAACACTCATTTCTTTCTTCTTTCTTGCATTCACTCAACAACTAAAGGATTAACTAGATCGCCTCTCATCTGCCCTTAAAAGGAAGCAAAGTGGGTGTATAGGCATTGTGTTGCTATTTCCAGTAAAAGTAAGTAAAGTACCCCCGTCACGCCAAGTGGCGTATAGGGAAATATGGTGTTAGTGACCCTATATTTTACAGACCTTCAGCACATGATTTTTGGGGTAATGTGGTCAGTATTACGCCCGTGCTGCTTTACTTTCCCAGAAATAAATCTGGTACCCATTTAAGGCGGGGTGAACCAGGAAGCCGTCGGTTGGGATCGAACCCTACCCCTTGTCTGTGGTAGTCCAGTTCACTAACCACTGAGCTATCGCGGCTCCCTATTTCCAGTAGAACTGTGATATTAGAGCCTTTCAGCCCATCACCAGAATGACATTGTTGACTGCAGTGTTGCCTTTTAAATCAATCTCTACTTGCTTGGCCAGACTATGCTGGCTGGTCTGTTGCTAGAGACACTGAAAAGGCCAAAGGGAGTGAACTCACAGACCACTGAATCCATAAAAACAATAGACACACTGCAAAGAGGTGGAGTAGAATTTTGGATAGTTCTGGTTCACTGATCCTAGTGCAAACCATCAGCTATGAGTTGCTGACAGCGTTCAGGTCTGTTGCTATCATGCACCTGTCCCCAGTCAAATTTTCATTTAGAAAAAAAAAACACATTGTTCCAAGACAAATGTTGTTGATGGGAGCAGTTCAAGACAATCTGTTTATGAGTCTCTGTGAGCAACAGTGATGAAATTATCCATTTGTGTGTGTGTATAATTCACCCCATGTAGCTCCCAGTTGCCAGCAACATTACATACCAGTGGTATCAACTATTCAGAGCTTCCACTATTGATCATCTTCTTCTTTTACCTTTTAGCTCCCGGTGGAGCATAGGTCTTCAACAAACACTTTCCAAGTCGTTCTGTTTTTTGCCATTCTTTTAAGATCATTCCATGTCTTCCCCATCATCTTCATCTCTGCTTCCATCTGTCCTCTCCAAGAATTCCTTGGTCTTCCTCTTTGTCTTTTCCCCTGGGGATTCCAAAAAGGGCATGTTGTGTAATACTCTCAGTTGGCTTCCGTAGTGTGTGCCCTATCCATCGCCATCGTCTTCGCTGTATCTCTTTATCCACTGGTATTTGACCGGCACATTTCCATAATTCCACGTTAGTGACTTTGTCCTGTCATTTCCATCCCTTTATTGTGCGCAAGCATCCATTAATGAAAGTCTGTACTTTCGTGATTGTCAATTTTGTCACTCTCCATGCTTCACAGCCATACAATAGGACCGACTCAACATCTGAGTTGAAAATTTTTATTTTTGTATTTAGCCTAATTTCTCTGGATTTCCATATGTGCATAATCCCAGTGCAACTAAAGCCCCTCTTACCCCTGATATCCCCACTTTGGCATCATTTTCTGTTCCTTCCTCTCTATCCATACCACTGCCCAGATATATATAAGATTGTACGTCCAGTAGAGGCATACTATTGATCATGCGCTGCTCTATTCTTTTTACTGGCCCATTCCTAACAAATAGACAATGTTTACTGGCCCATTCCTAACAAATAGACAATGTTTACTTGCCCATTCCTAACAAATAGACAATGTTAAATGGGTGTAGACATGCTGTGTTGTGGTTTACAGCAAAGATGTTATATTTGGGCCTTTTGAGCCAACATATCCCACTACAGAGTAGTGTTTTTGAGTTATCCTGGTATCTTCCTTCTTGATCCCTATTCACTTGACCAGACTAGACTGGTTAGTCTGTCTCTAGGGGAAGCATGAAGAGATAGAAGTAGAATCTGAATAGTTCTGGTTCAATGGTTGTGATGCAAGCAATCAGCTATAAGTTACTGACTGCTTTCAGCCGTGAAACATGAATCTTAGCCCCCCAAAATTCATTTATTTGGGCAAGATCAGAATTAATAACGGGCAGTGCTGGCTATTTTCATGAAGCAGTAAAATATATAGTAGAATTATTTTCATAGCAAAAATAAAATAAACAACAAAAACTAAAACGATAACTCAGAAGCTTTATAGTTAGTTCACATTTTCAATGTTAAATATCAATAATAAAAATAACATTTAATTTTACTTGCTTTGTCTGTAAGCATTTACAATAAAAATTCATTGAATTTTCACTTATGAAAATGTGAGTTTGGTTGGTAACTGTTCATAGCAGTTAATTTAAACATGTATTAGAATGCTAAATGATTGTAACATTAAAACAACAACAAAATAATGAATGATTAGGAATGCTTATGCACAAGCAATAATCCTATAGCAAGCACAATGAGATCTCTCATTACAGGTGAACTACTTCTGACTTGAGGTTTTAGATTTTTCGTAGAAATACACAATTGAACTAGCGCACTTGTATGCCCAGGTTTGTACTTATAGCAACTTCAAATTTCTATTGACCTTTCGAGCCGTAACCGGCCCATAGGGCGTAGACCAAGATACACCTTCTCCTATATGAATTTTTGTTCTAGCAGTTTTCTTTTAAAGATATTTTATTAAATCTCGCCATCTGTCTCTGTTCTGTGCAAGCAGTTCTATCTCATTGAGGGAGCCGATTCCTGCTGCTCTTGCCTCTCTCATCAATGTTCTTCTCAGTGTCTCCCTGGGTCTTCCTCTTTTTCTTTTACCTGTTGTTTCCCATATGAGGAAACATGGAGTCATACTTCAAATTTAGGCTGGTACAATTTGAAAGGATAATTCATGTATAAGCAGTGCCATTTTCACTATTCTAATATTCATTTTAAGAAGAAAGATGAGAATCACATACAAATTTACCTGTATGTCATAACAAGTCCTTTTTTAGATAAAAAAAACCATACAAATTTTATAGCAATCTTATGACAGATAAAAGTATATAAATTGTGCCAAAATATCAATAAAATGTTAAGTGGCCAACACAAAAATAGTCTTTAAAAGTTCTATTATATATTTTCATTTTAAAATTTGTTTAAGTTGGATACACAACACATAAAGACAGAATAATACTGAGTATTTGACAATAATATGCTTTATAGTCACAAAGAAATTTTTCTGCTTACCCTCGTCTGTTTTTACTTGTGACTGTAGATATAAAATTTGATACAGAATAACACACTCCCAAATATACTTGAATTAATATAAAATTTAAAAACCTGTAGTTTATCATTAGCAATGTGAAATTCAAATGTGAAATTTAAAGACAGCACTGATATAGCTAACAAGGGTTTCTTGGAAAAGTTTTCCAGCCTAAAGGTAATCCTATAAACAAAATAAGTATGGGAATGTGAAGTGTTTAACCTCACAGTAGCTGCAGCAACATCAGGGAAGAGCAATTATCATATTTTGTAGAACGCTCACCAGCAACTCAGACCCTACACACCAACTCAAAGTGCTGCTCCTGGAAACAGACTAACTAATCTGACTAGTCAAACAGGGATTGAAGAGGAAAGGCAACTCAACACACAAAAATCTTTTTCTCTTTAATTTCTCATTTGCATTTCAGTGTCAAGGGAAGACAATTCGTGGTCTTTTGCTCTTCTGTTGGCCTCTTCTGCTGTTATGTTTCTTAGTTTTTAATATTCCATCAATCCATCGTTTTCAAGATTGGTCCTTGGGTCTGGTGTTCTCAAAGTGTTTAGTTAAGGCTCATTGTATTATATTTTGTTTTTTTTTGTCTTATCACATGGCCAAATAATTTGATCTGTTGTTTCTTTATGTATTCAATGGTGAAAATTATTCCTAGCTTTTTTCTCAGTTCTTTACTTCTGATATAATCTCTCAGTCTGTTTCTTGTTATGTATCAACACATTTCACTTTGGTGGTGGTTATTTTTTCCTATTGTTCTTCAGTTCAGCATCTAGGTCTGGTATTGATAGCATAACATTTGAATGAAGTGTGGTGTTGTAAAGTGCCCATTTTGCCTCTAGTGTAATTTCCTATTTGAACAGTGGTGATTACATCTGTCCAATGATTTTACAAGCTTTGCATCTGGAATCTATCTCTACCACTTGTGAACTATGGTTTGTCACTAGACTTCCTTGGTGTTTAACTCCTCCACTAATATTAATTACCATCTATTGTTATGTTAATTTTCTGGGTTTTTTTTAATTAATTAATTTTTGTTTGCAATGTTCATAATTTTTGTCTTGGGTATTTGAACTGAAAAGTCTATTTATGGGTTCTAACGACAATTTAAAAAAAAAAGAAAGAAGGAAGGAAAAAAGTGGTTTGGTAACAGCTTTACATGGTGGTTTTTTTTTTAAATTATCATCATCAGCTTCACATTTCTTTGCATCTTGGTGCCTTTACTGCTTAATGGGTTCTAGCAGGTCTTTTATTATCTATGTATGCTTGGTTGTCTGCAAACAGATGCTCATTAATCTCCCCCGTCTCAGATGAGTTTACTAACTACATAAGTAGTCCATGTAGGTAATAAAAAACAGAGGTGATAGTATACCTCTGTCTTCTCCTGATCTTACTTCAGTAACTTGTCAGTCACTTGTGTTGCCTGCTGCTGTTCTGACTATGTAGTTACTGCTGACTTTTACTTTTACAGAGTTTGGTTAGATGTTGGCTTGCTCTATATGTTGCTATCATCTATAATTGTTCTGTTTATTTGGTCAAATGCTTCTTCTTGGTCTACAAGAGCTATGTACAGATTGGTGCCCAAAAATGCTTTATTAAAGTTGAATGTTTGGGTTGAAAGGCACAAATATCACATTTACTACAACACAACTCTATACTCCCACTTAACGTCCATCTAAGGGCAGATGATGAAGAGAGATAGGCACAATTATAAAATATATTAAAAAATCATGCGAGATGATGAAGAAGATAGTCATGAGGTGAACACACACACACAAAAAAAAAAAAAAAAAAAAAAATATTTTGGTCCAGCAATGAGAGGGAAAAAGCTGGAATATAACGAAATTAACAACAGAACTGATAAACAACTATGCCAGCAGGTATGGTGCATGATGATGATGACTATGATGAGAAGGTTGTTCAAAGGTTAATTCTATTTTAATTTCTTTAACTGACATACCTGATTTGTTACCAGCTGGTAGTAAATTCCCTGTTTTAACATCAATTCATCATGAGTACCTTTTTCTGCAATAACACCTTTGTCAAAGCCAACAATTATGTCAGCAGTTTTTATTGTGGACAGACGATGAGCAATCACAAGAGTTGTTCTTCCTTTTCGGGCCTGTGAATATAATTTTTATTGTGAATTTTAATGGGGTTTAAAATTGCAGTTGATTGTTTTTATCCATAAAATTACAATGTGAAGTGAAAAGCTACACTTCTGTTTTCTCTGTTAACAACATGTTAACACACCTGAATGGCTGACTAACCACATGCCATCAAAGAAAATTTGTTAACTGATTTGTTATTAAGAATAAAACAATAAATATTATCATAACACAAAAATATTGATCAGCAATATAACGTATAATAACCATTATTTGTACCTAGAAAATTGATAACTCAACAAATTTTTAATTCAAAATAGAGCTAAGAATCTGAAATTAAAATTCTAAACACATACCGGCATTTGTGCAGTTCAGTAACACTTTCGAAAAAAAAAACGGGAAAAAATTACAATTAGAAAAATAACTTTCATTAACTGATATAGAGAAGCAGAATGCATTCTAAGATCACAAAGGGCAAAATAAAGCAAAGATCATGGGACTTGTAAGGAAACACATTAAGAAAGTAATATAATACCTTTACAAGACAAAAACTAGGCAAACATACTGATGTGAACGTTGGAAATCCACCCAGACTTTAGATGGTTGATGATAAAGAAGAAAACTCACAATTGAAAATATAATGACCAAATATGACCACAATTGTCTTACTTTGTCCAATGCATCTTGTACAATAGATTCACTCTCAGTGTCTAAAGCCGATGTTGCTTCATCCAACAAGAGAATCTTTGGATCTCTAACAAGGGCTCTGGCTATAGCAATTCTCTGTTTCTGTCCACCACTAAGCTGGGCACCTCTTTCACCGACCATTGTGTCAAATTTCTAGATGAAACATATGAATATATATAGGGAAATGTGATGTTCATTTTTAAGTATAACATTAGACAAAACATTCATACATTAGCACACTTAATGCAGCAATAGCAAGGATAACAGTGGGATAAATACAGTGAGAAGAATTATTTAAAATAACATTTTGAAACCATACCAGTACAGTTAATACATCAATTGTGAAAATATGACAATTATATATATTCTATGCTATTATAACAATATAATTTTAAAGTGAAAAGAAAATGTGGTGGCACAGATTAACTAAATTTCAGAAAACAAAGGATTGCTAAAGATCAAGCTAAGTTGAAAGAGCTTGTTGCTAATCTGCAAGTTGTAATAGCAACTAATTACTCTAACATAAACCAAAGAGCTAGAAGACATTTTTTTAAAAATATACTTTTATACTATACAATAACAACAAATTCAAAATGATTGTTATGTGGCTCTCTGAACTTACAGCTGGCAGTTTCATGATGAAGTCATAGGCATTTGCATTTTTTGTAGCTTGAATGATTTCATCCATAGTTACTCCTTCTTTACCATATCTTATGTTCTCAGCAATGGTGGTAGCAAAGAGTACTGGTTCCTGACTCACCAACCCAATGTTCTTTCGTAACCATTTAATGTTAAGATCTTTCACATCCACACCATCTAAGAGTACCTATTAAGCAATTTTTAAAATAAGTATTAAATTATTAATTTGCTGACAGCTATTTATATAAAAATAATAATAATAAAATGTATATAATTATTGAATACATATATAGTATTTAATTGTACAAACAAAAATAATTAAAAATAACAATACCCCAGAGGGCAAAATATATCTTAATCGCCAGGCACTGGAAAGAGTAGACCATTATATATATATCTTGGTAGTAATGAAGATCAAGAAGGTGAAACAAAGAAACAGATCAGCAGGATAGCAAAAGCAGCAATAAATTTTAAAAACCTGGACAAAATATATAAATAAAAAATACTAAGCAAGGAAACCAAACTTAGAAGATCCAACTCAAACATACCATCAACACCTATACATGTGAAAGCTGGAAAACATCAAAAGAGATTGAGAAAAACCTATATGCTTTTTAAGACAAATGTCTAAGAAAAATATTTTGTGTATAATGGAATGGATTCAAGACATTGAAATAAGAGAAATAGGCATAGAACCAAAGATCTCATCTACAATTAAGGAAAAGACTATATGTCGAACATGTGCTGAACAAGAATTTCCAAAACAGGCTCTTCTATGGGAAACATCAGGATACACTAAAAGAGGAAGACCTAAAGAGACATTAACAAGAACACTGATAAGAGAAGCAAAGTTGGTAGGTATATACTCTTTAGATAAAATCAAACATCTCACCCAGAATAGAAATTGGTGGTGAAAAACACCACAACCCCTATGCGACGTCTAACTGCACGGGAACGATAAAAAAATCCAACAATATAATTATTATTAGCATAAATTTTCTAACATAATTTCAAAACCATTAATGGCAAAGTTCTACAATTTTCATCAGATATTTAATGAAGCAAAATTAAAAGAAAGGAGAACCTTGTCACACATAAAATAAGCTAAAAGAAAATGAACAGCAATTGTTGACAAACCTGGCCTTTCAGTGGATCATAAAACCTTAACAAAAGAGCAACTGAGGTACTTTTTCCACACCCACTAGCACCCACTAGTGCAACTGTCTGACCAGGTTGGGCCTCAAGTGTCATGCCATTCAAAATCTAGAGTGAGCAAAGTATGGAAAGATTTTTTTTTAAATGGTACTTTGCTAAGCAATACTAAAAGATAAATAAAATTCAATGTACTATTGTATCATAGAATATTTATAATAGCTAAAGCTGAAAATATATTCTAAAGAGTTTTTAGGAACCAGTTTTCTTTTCAAACACTTTATTTAGTGTCTTTTAAAAGCATAATGGGGTATACAGACATAACTCATGTACTTATCTGTCTGTAAATGCATATTCATTATAATACAATTCTGAATATCTGTAAATGTACACCATAACTAATTAAGAAAGACTACTTTATGAAGCTTTAGTGGTTAGTGTATTTAATTTCCAAACCAACACAGTTTAGGCCATCCTCTGAAAATAGGCACCAGAGATTTTTTTATGGGAAAGTAGGGTGACCTGGCATAAATGACACCAACCACATCACCCATAAAATATACATTTAGTAATTAAGAAATTAGATACTAATTCCATATTCTTTATACGCTTTAAGGCGTGAAGAGAACATTTTTTAATTTGTTCAACTCTTAGGTAATAACAGATTAGAGCATACCAAGAACAATATGTCTTTTTTTAAAATATGACCTCAAAATATTCCTTTTCAGCCTACAATACAAAGGTGTTAAGATAATGATTTCAGTAACTTACTGAAACACACCTTAAAATTTAAAATTTCTTCAGTTATGTCAATATTGGTCATATATCAGGTCCACAATTTGATAAATCGCCAAGTCATCTTAACAGTAATTTTGAATTGAGTTCATAATGTCTAACTTGTTTATGATTGTGCCATTATAGATTGTATCTATCTTATTTCTTTGCACTTCTGCATGTTCACATCAATAGATTCATGCATATTAAGTCACTGAAGGTTTGAGGCCCTCAAAAGCACTATACATTTATGTCTGTCAAATAATTCTGGACAGCTTAATGGTTTTTATATTTATATATTTTCAATTTATAGTCATCAACCACTTTGGGCCATCATAGCATAGAATCCAACACAAAAATCAACTTATTAAAATTAATTTTGAAACTACCTTGTTTAATTTTCTAGACTTTATTTATTTATTTATTTTTTTTTTCACAAGGTTTGGTGACCAAATTCAGCTGTAACCCTAGATTACGATATTGTAGTAAAAATTACAGCATCAAAACAGAAATTCCCCAAAATGTTACATTTTTCCACATTCAAACATTACCCCTACATTTACCTTCTTAATTACCACTTTCAGTGAGTGTTTAATTTGTCTCCATTGCTGTTGGAATTTTTGTTGTTGTTGAGATCATGAGATAAAAAAATCGCCAATTTTAAAGAAATTGGCAGGTTTTCCTTTTTTTTCCTGCTGTGACCAGGGAAATTTCAAGGTCATTGGCAGACATCATACAACCTTCCATGACTCAAAACACAGCGAATAACACTATGTGGTTGATAAATACACTGACAGATTTATGATGACCATATCAATAGACATTGTAAGACGGCCCATGAGGTGAAACTCAGGTCATAAATCAACCTGAGCCAGGAATTTCAAGTCCCAGTGTTTTACCTTGTGTGAACACATGGAACTGTGTCAAGAGTTCAGAGACGTTACTATTTTTAGAACATCTAATGTTACATTTAAGTGGCAGTAATTTTTACTTTGGTATTTAACTGGGAGAGTCACAGATAGGTATCGTAATTAAGGGTTAAAATAAATTTCAACAGAAATATTTTTTTTTCATTTTATAACTTCACACTATAAGTAAGATACATGTTATATATCACTGGCAAGGAAAATGAACATAAAATAACAATATCAGTAAATTGCTGATATACTATGCTTATTTAAAGAAAAAGGTATGTTATTTAAAATGTTCAAGGTGTGATTATTTTCAAATCAAATTATTACAACTTACCTACCTTTTCCAAGGCTAAAAGTGTTTATAACCATTTTTCGTGAAATTTTATACAAAAGTATCCCAAATCCTTTACAATACAGTGTATTTGATGCATTTAAGTCCAAAAAAACTTGAGTTCATGAACAATTATGTAATTAATTCTATAATCTATACTCTACCTGAGTCATTAAGCCTAATACAACATTAGGCCGACTAGCCAGATTATCTTGGTTTCTTGCATATTACTGGACCTACTGGACTTATCATTACTAAAGTTAAAACTATAATCATAATTCCCATAACTATCTGAATCACTACAAAAACAACCCTAGCTTATATTGTGCTGTAATTTTAGGTCTTGTGGTCAAAGTGGAAGCAATGAGCATGACCAATATTTGTGAGAAATAAACATAGAATTTAAATTGAAAATAAAAATTTCTATGATTGATCAGAACCACTGATGAGACCTATTTTAGGTTTAGCAGTTAAGTATTAGTTAACATAAAACCCAAATTTCAGCTTCAAGAAACAAAAACTCAATAGTACCCATCAGAAGCTATATATGGGTTAATGGCCCAGTAAGGTTCCATCAGCTAACCGATTAGTTATTGGTCTGAAAAGAGTTACCATATCTGAAGATCTACAAGAGCTTAAAATTGTAAAAATGACTGCCACGATGGTTTACTTTCAAGATAAAAAGCTAATTCCTAGTCAAACAATGCATTATATGTATAACAGCTGTTTACATACTTTTACATCTGGTCTTGATGGATAGCAAAAATGTATGTCTTTGAACTGAATAGTGCCTGTGACTGTAGATGGCTTTAAACCTTCCTCAGAGCTGCTGTCAATTGCAGATTTCTAAAATAAAACATATCATCAGGAATTTATATTCAATGTTATCATCCCAACTCTGCTAACTAAAATATAACAATGTTACACCAATTGAGAATTGTATCAACATTATTTCTCCTAAACTAAACCATTTATTCTGATACTATTATTATGTTATATTGATTTGAAATTATATTTTTTAACTTATCAGGGATAATCTTCAAATTATTTCTAAAATACAAGAGCTTAGTTGGAAACATTTTGCTAATAAGCAATCTGACACTTTACAAATTACTTTAATAAATCTGGCAATGCAAGAAGATTTGTAAGCAAAACAATTTGGATTCTGTGAACAGGACATATGACTGTGCGGATGAGACAAGTCTCTATGGATAAGATACATTTGTGGATAAATCACATTTGTGGATGAGACTTTTAATTCTTGTGAAAAACTACATAAATATTTATACTTGACTTTTAAAACATAATGTTCTCTGTTGATCTTCAAATAAGAAGTCTTATTTTGATGCATAGTAATTCTATAAAACCACGCCTTAAATAAGAACATGTTTCACTCACTAAATCAATCAGCTGGAATATGACGTATGCAGCTCCTCGAGCTGTAGCCAATGACTGAATATTGGGGGCAGCATTTCCCAATGAGAAAGCTCCAATCATAACACTGAAAAACACCTGTTAAAAAAATTATATGTTGTGTAAGTATATGTTATATTTTCCTTTAAATGAAGACACATTGGGTAAACATTTACTCAAAGATTTTCTGAGATAACTAAAATGGCATTTCTGTAATAAATAATACTCTATATATATTTTATTTTAAAATAATATTTTATTTACAAAAATGAAATAAAGATATATAAATATACAACATTCATGCACCGATACATTCATACTTCTACCATGTTTTTTCAATAACTCAAGAGAAAATTGTAGAAATTGAAGCTAGGAGAACTCCAGGGGAAGGAATAGTAGATCAGGAGCCAGAGTTGTCTGTGTCTTAACTCTTTCCGAACCACTAACCAGCACATCGGCTCCACTTATGAAGGTACTACAAGACCAAAACTGACACATCGACTTGGACCAAGTATGATTGAATATTTTAAAGTAAAGTAATGATAATGTAAAAATATTTACCAATACTTGTATTTAATATCTAGAAGCTTCATAATTACTTTGATGATTACTTTTTCTGACAAATAGTGGCCACACCATTTCTTGTGCCTAATTAAACTAATTTCATTATTTGTGGACATAAATGCATCAAGTCAAGTGTATTTTGAAGAACTTTAGATTAGTTTGTGTATAATTTTAAGAAGAATGGATAGCAACATGCTTATACTCAGGGAAAAATATAGGTACATGAAATATGATGTTCTGCACTAAAAATTATCTGCCTTTGAATATTTTTATACTATTTAACTATCTATCTTTCATTCGCCTGAAGTATTGTCTATATCTGCAATGTCGTTTCCTGTATAAATATACTATTTATAACAAATAATATATTTTTTCCTTCAGATATCATCATATTTTGCTATTGTTATTTTCTGCAGCCATTTTCCTTTCTGATGATCATGTACTACATTTAATTATATTATTGCATAACACTGTAAAATGAAAAAGACGTGACGGAATTTTTCTAAATTTAAAATTGATCTGGTCAAAACCTAAAGCAAACCTAATGTCTGTCAAAGTCTGGAAAGGGTTAAAGAAAAAAACCACAATCACAATAAGAACAAAAAAGTTGAAGTCTAAAGGTTGGAGATGTAGCTGCATGTTGCACATTAAAGTGTGCTAGAATTATATAAGTTCCAGCACATGAAGAATTCATTGAACTTACTATAATCATATTGCCAATGGTATATTCTCCCTCTCGCACCAGTTTTCCTCCATACCAGAAGCCAAGAGCATAACAGCAAAATATAACCAGCCAAACAATGCCCATTGAGGCTCCATTTGTGAATCCTTTTCTAATGCCAAATTTCTGGGCTTCACCAAGGTTTCCTGAATATCTGTTGATGATAAAATGTTTTTTTAAATAGGAAAATAAAATGCAACCAAATAATAATCTATCATCTTTTCGAGCCGAAGGCGGTACATAGGGCAAAAATTCTAGACTTGTACCCAACAATCTTAATTATCCAGTGTTAGACCTTGAACAGGACCCATTTTACATCTCGCCACATGACTCTGCTCTGGCCGAGTAGCTCAATCTCGGCAAGGGAGTAGATGTCTGCTAAAACCAAGCCATTACTTCAACAATGAATCAATTAATATTGATTAATATGCCAACAGTCAAACAAAATATGAAAAGGAACAATTAGTAAAATATGCAACGATGCCAAATCACAGTGTGAAGATTTAAAAGAACGACTCTTTGCTGACGACCAAGTCCTAATAGCTTTTGAAGAAACAGAATTTCAACATCTACTATCCTTGAAAAAAAGAATGTAAAATGAATAATACAAAAATAAGCATGGGAAAAAAAAAACCCTGAAATTATATCAATAGAAAGACAAAAGAAAAAATTAAACATTGCTTTAGAACATCAATAGGACACACACTGCAGAAGCTAACAGAGTATTATATGACAGGCCATTTTTTTAAAAAATCCCCAGAGGAAGAGACAAAGAGGAAGACCAAAATATTCTTGAAGAAGACAGGTGGGAGCAGAGATAAAAGATGATGGAGAAAAATGACAAGAAACAGAATGGCTTGGAAAGCGTTTGTTGAAGACTTAAATCCTCAGGGAGTTGAAAGGAAAAAGAAGATAGAATATCACGTTATAAAACAAGTAACAAACTTTAGCCCTAGATTATGTTTGTTACCTTAGTCAAATTTACAGCATCGAAACACAAATTCCTCAAAATTTAACATTTTTCCTCATTAAAACATAAGAGACAAAGAAACAGACCCTGAGCAAGATGGACAGACAACATCAAAGAAACACTACAACAACATCAAAGAAACACTACAACAACATCAAAGAAACACTACAACAACATCAAAGAAACACTACAACATCAAAGAAACACTACAACAACATCAAAGAAACACTACAACAACATCAAAGAAACACTACAACAACATCAAAGAAACACTACAACAACATCAAAGAAACACTACAACAACATCAATTGACAATGAGTGAAGCTGCCAAAAGGGTGACAACCACCAGAACCTTGTACCTCCCTTAACTCATGAATGGGTACAAGAGTAAGTGTGAAAAAAAAAAAAAGAACGATCAATTAATGTGCTGCCTTATGTAATTATCAATATTCTTATAACATTGATGAGTGCACTGTACAGCAAGATGACAAATATTGACTAAACTGGTAACAATGAAATTAATTAGACCAATCAACACCACCCCCACGAATATACTTAAATGAATAAATAAAACTGCCTATGCATTCATAAATATTAACTGATATACAGAAATGCCAAGCAACCCTCATGTATAATACCTAAGGGCTTCCTTTTCTTGACCTCCAAAAGCTACAACTGTTCTAATGGCTCCAAACACTTCCTCTGCTACAGCTCCAGCTTTTGCATATGCTTCTAATTCTTTTGAGGTCATTGAGGCAGCCAACTAAATTATTGAAAAAATAATCAAAATCATAATAAATATTGCTAAAAACTGTATACAGTAGTAAGACAAAACAATTCAGTTTAAATTACCAAAATCATCTATTTGACTATTTATTATTCCTTGGAACCAAATATGGCACATAGAGCTGAATCTCCATGTCTGATGATCTTTGCTATAAAGTGTTAGACTGCACATGAACAGTACTGTATCATATCACTTGTCACCATTTCACCACGACAAGGGACCTTATGCCCACTGTTGTTGCTTATCACTCTAGTCTTCCTTTGGTCAGTCTCTTTTTCTTTTGCCCTCTATTCACAAAATCACAGTTCATGAAAAATAAAACATTATCATTAAATAAGCCTTAGCAAGGGTTCTCTCCACACAGTAAAGTAAATGAAGAATATGTTGCTAGGGTCCATATCTTTCAATGGCCAATGGCATTTTTGTGTGTGTGAGCAATTTGATTAGTATCATGCCAGAACTTCCTTTTTATCTGTGATAAAGATAATCCAGAGGCTGCATGAACTCTGAAGCCATATTTGTCTTAAAAAAAATTACCACATATACAATTTAAAAAAAAAAAGTACTCCCGTCACGCCAAGTTGCGTATAAGGAAATATGGTGTTAGTGACACTATATTTTACAGACCTTCAGCACATGATTTTTGGGGTAATGTGGTCGGTATTATGCCCATGCTGCTTTACTAATTTGTTTTGATTTCTAAAACTAGAGAAGTACCGTGAAGGAAGATAATAAATTGCTAATAAACTCTTTGCACAAAACAAACACCGATAATATTAAAAGTTTTACCTTGCTAAATACTGCAGCAGCACCAACTAAGAATGGACTCACAGCTAAAATAACCAGAGTTAACTTCCAGCCATAGACAAAACCAATCACAAAACCCGCAACAAATGAAGATGTCCACTGCAAAAAGGAGCCCACTTTGTCACCAACACCGTCTTGAATTTTGGTAACATCACTTAAAAATAGTTAGGCATACAGATTTAGTTACTTATATTTATTAAAATAGCATTCTAAAATGTTTACAATAGCTAGATGACTATAACCTGTCAAAATGATGCATAAAGGACTAAATAAATAGGCAAATTAATAATAACTGTTTGCATTTATTCACAACTGGTTTATTTGTAAACTTATATTTTAGGTCATATCCATTATTACATATTTTGTCTTGATAACATTTTTACCAATAAAACGGTCAAGATCTTAGAGTTTTAATTCAAAAGGTACAACTAATGTGAATCTAAAAATTAAAATTATAATGGATGCTAACTTTGATTTTGTGAATCAAGATTAAGGCTACTATAAGTATGTTTTATAGTGTAGTTGATACAAAGAAAAAACAGCTCCTAAATCTATAATTAAAGTAAATAAATTATGAATTCAAATATCTGGGAATGATCTTAACTTTGGATGGTTGCTGTACAACAATGATGAGATGCAGAATAGCTCAGGTTATGGCTGGGCTATATTTCAACGGATAAAAAAAGATAACACACCACTTTACCATTGACAAAAGAATAAGAAAAATAGCTCTTTTGTGCTATGTGGAGTTAGTGTTAACAAATGAAAGTGCTTCACAGACAATCAGATAACAAAAATACTGTAGAAAGCCAAAGAAATGTGATTTTACTGACGAATATGAGAATACCACGGACAAATAAAAAGAATAATGGGAATGTTCTAAAAATTGAAAGTGAGACAAAGTTTGTAGCTGTTAAAGCTAAAGGATTAAGGAAAAAGGAAAGCTTGCTGTCAACATCAGGAATCAAGAATAATTTTTCTGGCTATAAAAAAAGTGATAGAGGTAAGCAGAGAGAAAAGTTAACAGACACTTAAAGTTAAAGTTTGATAGGAAGTCAGCAACATAAATGATAAGCAGCTATAGAAGTAGAAAGTGGTGGACAAAAATTAAACCAATGCTAGCAGGCACAAAACTTGATGATGCACAAAACTTGAATATGTTAATTCATGACTACAATCAGATATTTTATTCCAGAATAATACAAATAAAGCCATTATTGTCTATTAGAAAAAAAAAATAAGAGATTAACCTACTCTGCCAATCTGGTGCTCAATTCTGCAGCTTCATGGGTGTCAAACCAACCAATATCCTGCCTCATAACATTTTTTAGAAACTCCTGGCGAATACGATGTGCCTGACGTTCAGCTGCTGTCATCCAAAATGCAACTTGGACATAGGCTGTAATGAGTACTCCTCCACCAATAACTAATTTTTTTTTTAATACAAAAAAAATATCAAGAGATATGGTTTGTAAAATGTTAGCATCAGAAATAATTAAACTAAAATACAAGTGCAGAATAATGAACTGTAGAATGAAAATAAACAAGCTGCAAATAAATGAATAAAAAGGAAATGCATTCTTCAATAATAAAAAAAATGTCATAATTCTAATCAATATGATGTATAAGACTAGTAATATACCATAAATAATAATAAATACATCAATTGACCACGATTTTCCAACACACTTAGGTCCAGAACTGTTCTCTATTATCAGTTTTTGCTGGTGTAACAGTGATAACATTCAGTAAGACACCCCAGGCATATTAATTGTCTGATCCATAATTTCTAAAGCTCTTTTTTCTATCTTCATTCATCAATGAATGCTATTTCCACATCAAAGGTTGGATTCCATGGTGCGCCATTCAGCTGTCTCTTTTTTTGATAGTGGCGGTTGTCTTAGGTTGACTTGTCCATCTTTTGATGTTACTCGTCCATGTTAGTCTTGGTCTCTCTCTTTTATATCTTACACAATTGATAAACTAATATCATATGTTTGACATAGCTTTCACACAGAAATACATAGGTCAAGTTTTCTAAACATAAGCCATCATTGATATGGATTTGTGTTTGCACATCACTAGTACTTGTATTGTTCTTGGAAGCCATAACTTGGGAGAACAAGAAAACAAATATCTCAAAATCAGTGGTGGCAGCAGTCACTGATAACTAGATGTTCAAATGAGAGGAAACAACATATAATGCTGTTAGTGCTCCCACTGACCAAGTTGGTGTTGAATGAACAAAGTCACTGGCTGCAGCAAATTCAAATGTCCAGATTAAAAGAGATACCATTTTTCAATTGAAAAATGGTATCTCTTTTAAGTATACTTAACTTTTTTACCATTTTTCAGTATGCTGGAAAATTGGTGGTCATCTGTTGCAGACAAAAGTGGTTATTAGGGGGAGGGAGGATTGGGTAGGGGAGACTAGGCAAATTCAGGCTGCATGAAAGCCTGAGAGAAAGAGAGAGATATGAGAATAAAAAAAAAAAACATTACAAATGATTAGTTTTACTGTGGTAACAGACAGCATTAAGGGGTTCAACAATGCGACTAAAGAGCACTCTGCTGGAACACAGACAATATGCACAAACAATTAGAAACTAGTAAACCAAAAAGTAAAGAATAAAGCTTAAGAAAAATGTGTATATATACATTAACAAAAAGGCTTTATACGTTTTGACAGTAGAATTGATTGAATCCTGTTAAAAGATACTGTTTCCTCACAACCTTGCTCCACAGTGACAGTACACATTTAATTAAAGGTGAAAAGGAACACAACAAAATGTATAAACTATAAACTAATAAAGGCATGCTGTAATGAACTTACTGCAGTAATATATTGCATATGTTGTCATTGTGTCTAAAATTCCATCCTCAAAACTGATAGTGGGACATTCTAAGCTTATATTGAGTGTTCTGTTAAGAATGTCTGTAAGGTTTGGACAATACTTCCTGAAAAATAAAATAATTTTAGGTTAACTTCATCAAAATAAGAAATTTATATAACAAATTTGTTCTATTACACTTTCATTGTATATTACCCAATCATTAACATTGACTGTTGTTAGAAGGAAATATTTTCATAATTCCTATTTAATGTAACAAATAACATAATTTTAACTACAAAATTAAATGCTGAAGCTTTCAGATAATAGTATGAAGATGAATACCATTACAAAGAAAGATAATTTTACCTTCTTCTGCTTAACAATTTGAAAAAAATTAATTCATTTTAATAAAAGCTTGAGAAAGACAGCAGCTATCAGCCCCCTACTCCCCATACCAGAATAGACACCCTGGACAGGGGAATATGGATTGTCAATACAACTACGGACAGAAGTAAAAGGAATACTTGACAAGGAGGAACAGAATAGTATACAGCCTAAAACAACTCTCAGTTTCTTGGATGAAGAATACACAATGACCTATGGATTTGGGTATACGCAGATAGATCAGCACAGAATGCAGTAAAGACTGGAGGAGCAGGGGCATACATAGAGTACCCAAATAACACTAGGGATATGAATAAAATAGCAATGGGGAAATATTGTCACAATTATGATGCAGAAATCCAAGTAATAAAGTTGGCAATAGAAAAACTGCTGAACAGTAATCTTAGCCCACAGTCTGTAGTGTTTTTAACAGATGCAAGATCAGTACTCCAGGCACTACAATCCATAAAATTGCCACAGTTGCAGACCTTATTGACTGAACTCTGCAAGCACCAAAAGGTTGCCCTTTAGTGGATCATATCTCACTGTGGAATGCCAGGAAACGAGAGAGCAGGTCAGCTGACTTCAACTACATGTACATGTGAACAGGCACCCCAGATTGTTGAACACATACTCCAAGACTGTGCCGAATATAGTAGGCTGAGGAAAATCCATTGGCCCATAGATACAACACTAAAGACAAAACTATATGGGCCACTGCAAGAATTACAAAAGACAGTAAAATTTATACAGGAAATGAAATTGCAAACATAGACAAATACTTCAGATGAACGAAAGATAGACAGAAAGATAGTCAAGAAATAGTCAGCAGCTCATAGCTGACTGCTTTCATCAGTGGCAAGAGCTGATTAAGATTCTACTTCACCTTCACATAGTGCCTTTAAAACAGACTATATATACAGACATCATCATCATGTACCCTGCCGGTTGGCGTAGGCAATCATGTCCCTCCACAATCTTCTATCTACAGTGCATCGTATGAGTTCTGTTGTTGACTGTTTTCCATGCCATGACACCAAGCTATCCAGTATTTTCTCTCTTTGTCGTCTGCGATCTCTCTTTCCTTTTATTTTGCCAGTTGTAACCAAGTATTCCAACTTTCCTCTTCTCATGATGTGCCCAAAAAATGTTGATTGCTTCTTTCTGATGTTTTTTAAGAGCTCCCTTTTTGTGTTGGCCTCTTTGAGAACTTCCTCATTGGTCTTTTTATCTGTCCAGGGAACTTTCAACATTCTTCTGAGAAATCCCATCTCTGTGGCCTCTAATCGTCTTTTCATTTGTTTGTCTACTGTCCATGATTCGCTTCCATAGGTCAGAACTGGTTCTATATAGCACCGATGAACTCTCTTTCTCATTTTTATTGACATAGATTTGTTACATGATATTTTTCATTTTCTGAAATGCTATTTTGGCCTGAGCTATTCTACTTTTTATTTCTGTGGTGCATCTCCCATCTGATGTAATTATTGTGCCCAGGTATTTGAAACGTTGTACTTGTTTCAGATTTGTCTAGCTTATTTTTTTGCTGCATGATGGTGATGATTGTTTCTTCGATATAACCATTACTTCTGTTTTCTTGCAACAAATAGCAGCTATACGAATTAGCAACCAAAGAGGACAATTCCAACATATAAAATAAGGAGTCAGACAGGGCTGTGTTCTGTCGCCAGATCTGTTTTCGCTTTAAAGTGAAAATATTATGAGATCTATAGTAGACAAAAAAGGAATTAAAATCAACGGTCACAACATAAATAATTTGTGATATGCAGATGATACAGTCTTAATAGCAGAGACAGCGAATGAACTACAAGAAATGATAGACATAATAGTAAAAGAAAGCAACAAGAAAGGTCTCAGTCTGAATAGTAAGAAAGTTGAAGCAATGGTCATATCGAAGAAACAATCATGCAGCATAAAAATAATGAAGACAAATCTGAAACAAGTGCAAAGCGTCAAATACTTGGGCACAATAATAACATCAGATGGAAGATGCACCACAGAAATAAAAAGCAGAATAGCTCAGGCCAAAATAGCATTTCAGAAAATGAAAAATATCTTCTGCAACAAATCTATGTCAATAAAAATGAGAAAGAGAGTTAATCAGTGCTATATTGGACCAATTCTGACCTATGGAGGTGAATCATGGACAGTAGACAAACAAATGAAAAGACAATTAGAGGCAATAGAGATGTGATTTCTCAGGAGAATGTTGAAAGTTCTCTGGACAGCTAAAAAGACCAATGAGGAAGTTCTCAAAGTGGTCAACACAAAAAGGGAACGCTTAAAAACATCAGAAAGAAACAATCAACATTTTTCGGGCACATCATAAGAAGAGGAAAGTTGGAATACTTGGTTATAACTGGCAAAATAAAAGGAAAAAAAGATCATGGACGACAAAGAGAGAAAATACTGGATAGCTTGGTGTCATGGCATGGAAAACAGTCAACAACAGAACTAATACGATGCACTGTAGATAGAAGATTGTGGAAGGACATGATCACCTACGCCAACCGGCATGGCACATGATGATGATGATGAACCAGTCTGACAATATAATTTCAGATTGAAGTGTGAAGACAAGCTAACATCTAAAAATGTCTTCCTGAAGTCAGATATGTTAAGCAGAGAGATGGAAAATGCTGCAGTAAAAGATAACAAATGACATCCATGCCCACTTAGCATCTCTTTAAGAGAGGACAATGAAGAGTAGTAATCACAAAATACTGAAGAATAAGAGGAATAAAAAAAAAAAGAAAAAAAAATGTTCCTTTTGTGACTTCAGTAAAACAGATATCATGAAATTGGTTAAATGCTTTTAACACTTGCCATCATTGATATTCTTTGGTTAATTTTTAGTTAAACACTTTTCTGACTTGTTATATACAGAAGCTTAGAATGCCTTTTGTAAATTACACTTAATCAGTAATGTAGTACATTTCTTGCAAAGACTAACATAATCTTCTTTGATAAAGAAGTACAACAATTTACAAACTCATTGCACATTGAATAAAATTATGCTTAGATATTTTTATTTCAGGCTGAATTGAATCTACAAAAGACACGAGTCTACAAAAAACAGTAAAATGTATTTAATAAAATGACATTGCTGATATAGACAATACTTCAGGCAAACAAAAGACAGATAGACAGAATCTCAAGTCTCTTAGCTACAAACTGATCACTGAAATATCTAATGTACATACATAAGAAGATTAGGATTTTGTAAAAGGTCCTTTCCAGTCACTCCAGTACCGTTGAGATAAGGATCAACCATGTTGATGAATGCTTGCAATTTCCCACTATCAACAAACATATCAATCATGTCTCCAAACACAATGATCATGCACGGAAGTGCAGCACCGTTAGCCATAGCTCCAAATGAACCAATAAACATCATCAGTTTATCTTTCCAATCAGAGAAGCGAAACTGAAATTAAAATTATTTTTAAAAATCAAATTAACTTGTTCAGCTATTGTTCTTCATGCTGTACAATTTTATTTACTGATAAGTAATAATAACATTCATGTGAAGGAAACCTGCTATTTATAGATAAATATGAATTTCTTCTTCTCTGTACACACTTTTAGAGTATGGCAGAGTACACTTTTGAGCCGCAATAGCTCAGTGGTTAGTGAACTGGACGACAAAGGACAAGGAGAAGGGTTCGATCCCAACTGACGGCTTCCGGGTTCACCCAGCCTTAAATGGGTACCGGATTTTTTTTTCTGGGAAAGTTAAGCGGCACGGGCGTAATACCGACCACATTACCCCAAAAATCATGTGCCAAAGGTCTGTAAAATTTATGGTCACCAACACCATATTCCCTATACGCCGCCACTTGGCGTGACGGGGGTACTTTACTTTTTGAGTACACTTTTAGATGTCTTAATAAGCTGAAATATTTGTTGGTTTGGTTAGCATGAAGGTTGGAGACATTTCCATACAATGGCACCAGTGATGGCCACAAGAGCATTCTCTGTCCATCTGATTGGGCACCTCTGTCACACATGTTCAGCAGGCATTCTGTACGTGCTACAGCCAAATTCATTAAATGATTATATCTTTAGAGTCTTGAAAAAATGAAAGTCAGCCAGTCATGGTCTGGTCTTATAGTCCACAAACCATTACTTTTCTGTTTTTTTGGTGGGTGGGTATAATTTTTGTGACAAACCTGGTGTCCTGTATTCCATTTGTTCAAGAATTTGTTCCTAACAAACTTCTTGGACTTCTCATAATTATACTTGTATTTGTCAGATATGGTTCGCCCCAATTTACTCCCTGGAGCAGGAGATGATTAATATATATTCTTATTTTTCACCTTATTTGGAACCAATTGTCACTTTGTAATTTTTCATGTTCTGTAATGGATGTTGATCTCATGCCATTAGTTGGGATTCTCACTACTTGATTACTTTTTTGCCTTCTGGCAATACCACATTCTAGAACTGATCCCTTTCATTCTCCCTCTCCCTGTACAATTTCATTAAAAAACATTCATCTACTTCCCAAGTTGTTTCACATAGTTTGTTCTTGATTGCCATCATATGTCTTGCTCTTTTGTTGGCTTCCTTCTATTTCAGTTATTCTTGTCAAACAATAATAACAAGTGATGGGCAGTATATATCTTATTTTCAATCCGATGAATTTTTTACATTTAGCCCTCTTTCATTTAGGTTGTATATAGTTATTGATTTCTTTCTGATATTCTGTCATGTAGTTGTTGACTCTTTTTAGGATGCTCTCTTTAATGTTATTTATGTACATACAAAATCGTATTGTTGATAAAACTCCTTAGGGAACACCCTGCTCCAATATCTTTTCTTTGCAAACCTGCTTGCTGTGGAATTCTACTTTTTTTTTTTCCAGGTGCCACACAAGTCTTGTACTGAATCATCCATTTGTTTTCCTATACAGCCAAGTACTTGCATGTTTGTAACCATTTTGGTTTGTTGAGTTATTTCCTTGCACGCAAGGTTTCTGTTTTTGAGATTGTGGTTCTGCCCTATGTGCCGTCTTCGGCTCGAAAGGACGATAGATAGATAGATAATACTGGAGTTAATATAGCATCTTTCCATGCTTGCGGTACAATGCTTTTTATTCTAACACTAATTCTGGTTAGTAGTAAAAAGCTTATCTTTTACTCTTGTGACTGGTTTATCATCATTTAATTTTTTACTATGACTTTTCAGTGATTCATTTCTCTTAAATGCCCTCATTACTTCTTCCATTTTTTTCAAATTACAGAGATATAAGGAAACAAAGTAGCAATGTGAAGTAGAGGAATTTGGAAATTAAAAGTTTATTATAACATGATACTCCCTCAATGAGGTAGAGTTGCTTGCACAGAACAGAGAAAAAAGGCAAGATTTAATGAAAGATCTTTACAAGGATTGAAAACTGCTAGAATAAAAATTTAGATAAGAAAAAGCGTATCTGGGTCTATGCCCTATGGGCCATCTACAGCTCGAAAGGTCAATAGATAGATAACATGATAATTTAATTATACGTATCTTAGTGAGAGTACCATGGACAGCTAAGAAGAGTAATGAAGATGTTCTGAGAGAGGTCAAAGCAAAAAGAGAGCTAATTTCCAATATTAGGAAGAAAAAATCATTTTTTGGCCATGTAATGAGAAGAGAACAACTGGATTATATTGTAACAACTGGAAAAATTGAGGGACAAAGAGATAGAGGGAAGCAAAGAGAAAAAATAACAGACAGCTTAAGAGAATGGCTTGGCAGAAGGTCAACAACAGAAATGATAAATAGCTGCCAAGATCGAAAGTTGTAGAAAGACATGATCACCTACGCCAGTAGGCCCGGTACTTGATGGTGATGACGATCTTAGTGAGAAAGCAATTATACAATTAAAAAAATATACTGAATGGCATCAGTAGTGAAGTGACAAGCATAACAACTTAATAGATATGGTCAGCATGAGTTTCTTACTTCTTTCTTTCTCCTTTTGCCCAACTACTGCTACTATTCATCATCCAGCCTTAATCTAAAACTAAATGGAAATAGATGCATTGCGTTGTGGTTTACAACAAGGGTACAATGATATAGCCTATGTAACTTTCAGGACTAGGTTGTCTTCCCTACTCATTTAGCCAGAAAGAATGAAATGTAATTACTCCTTTCAGGCACATGACTGGGAGAGGGGTAGGATCTCGATTAGTTCTGGTTCAATTATCCTGGCACATGACTGGGAGAGGGGGGTAGGATCTCGATTAGATCTGGTTCAATTATCCTAGCACATGCAGTAAGTTGTAAGTTGCAGACAAACTTGCAGTTACGAGGCTATTGGACTTCTTAGGGCCCCAACATGGGTTTAACCAAGTATGATGTTCTCCAGTTGAAACAGCCCTAGAGTGGGTTCAGGCTGTGTTGGAGAAGGTACTAACAGCGAGAAACAGCACATCCAGAAAAGTAAAACTTAAAATTTCACTTTCCAACAATAATTTATGTGTCATGTGAGATCATTTACCTGGATCATTACTAAACAGCATCTGTTTTCCTCAAGCCTGCCATAATGATTACTTCTCTTTTCTCTCTCCTGTTTACATTTATTTCTGATCCCATAATGTATTTTTTTAAACAGAGTTTTATTAGCATCTGCTTTTATCTTGCAACCACTGATATATGTTGCAGCTACGTGAACGTACATTAGCCTTCTTGGAATTTTACTTAGCCAAAACTATTTAAGTGTTAATTATTTTTCATCACATTTTGCTCATTACCACACCTAAGATTCTAAATTACATAAATAGTAAAACAATTATATTAAATATTAAATATCTAAGAATTTCTGTAGTCTGCTGTTTATAACTGTTTAGTGATAATATGAACACTTTAAAGATGTTGTATTGATGCCAGTAATATCTAAGATCCATAATGGTTCAATTCATTGAATTTAGTCAATCTCACTATGAAAAAGCAAAGCTGTTTTTTTTTCAAGTTAAAATAGTATGGAATATTTAAAATAATACATTAATAAAAAAACAAGATTAACGTAACAGTCTGAAATGCACCTATTGAGATAGCTGCAAAAGTTAAAAATAAGGATGTTATCTTTAAATGTCTGTTGTAGCACTTCTCTTGGAGTACAAGGCTACGCTAATCTAGTCTTTTTTTTTTTTAAATCAACTGAAAGATATGATGAATGCAGATGAGTGTACACATTTTATACTTGCTATGATACATGCAAAGGAGATAAAATGAAAATCTTATTAATTATTTTACATGAAAAAAAGATGTTACAAATTGTGGGTATTAAAAATATAAAATTGTTCAAACTTTATGAATCTCTTAATACAATCACCAGACAAGTTAACTATACTTACCACTTCCCCAACTCCAACCATTGGTAACTTTTCCTTTTCCTTTTTTTTCTTTCCATTCTCATTATTATCAGCATGATTCTTCAATTCCATTTGTTCTTGTACATCTACTGTTGCCATTTCCAACGGTTCAACACCATTTGCTTTTCATACAAGGTATTGGATTAAAAAAAAAGTATATAAATAAATAAAGCAACAACTCAATCAGCATGCACATTTCTGTTGTATAGGTCCAAGTGAAAGCAGAACTTAATTTTGTTTAAAAAAATAATTCACAACACATTTGAACATCGAGAAATGTTATCGTCTTTGTACGTATAATTATTCTTTGCTTAAAACACCATTATGGTGTTGTATTTCTGTGATCTAAGTGGTGCTTGGGGCTGTGAGGATGTTTACTGGGTGACAGAATAAAGGCTGCATGTTCAGTGCTGTCACCAAATAGTGTACATGTTAAGATTTCTATTTCACCCTCTAAAAATTTTCATGACTACCTGAAATAAAATCTATTCCATCTGAATTCATTTGAACAACTGGTTTAATTCACTCAGCGATCTGCTCTTATATGATTTTTTTTCTTATAAGACTTTTTACTTTTAGGTTTATCATGTATTAAATATTTCCAATCAATTGTGTAAGATATCTATTTAACATTTATCGTTTTTTTCTTTCTCAATCACATATTTAGTAATGTTCTTTAGATTGGGAGCAGCCGTAAAGCAGTTGTTAGTGAACTGGACTATTGAAGACAAGAAGATGAGTTCAATCTTGATCAATGGTTTTTAGGTCCATCAAACCATAAATGGTTATCTGACTTTTCTGGATAAGAAATACAGCACTGCTGTAATGCTGACCATACTACCGAAATGTGTTGACGGTAAAAAAAAACAGTGGCACTTAACATCAGAGCCAAGGCATGACGAGGTTCCCTGCTACACATTCACTGGTATTGCTGATTCAGAGGTTGAATACCCTCCTGACCTTTTACTTAATGTTTTATTCTGTTTTCATGATCAGAAGATTTTTTTGGTTGAAATTGTAAATCAATTATTATTAGACTTACTATTATTATTGATTTATTTAGTGAAAACTAAAATGATGTCAAATGAAGAATAAACAACAGCATTTGAAACTGCATTATTACCTTTCTCAAACTCTGGACCAAATATCTACTATTTCTTTGCAAATTGGTTTCAAGGGAACAGACAACTATTGTGTTTTATAAAGTCAGAGTGTCTAGAACTACTATGCTACACCCACTCATGTTTATATAATAAGTAACTTCCTAAGTTTACAACATTTATGCCTACTTAAGAATAAAAAATATTGACCATATAAAGTAATAAAAGCCCAATCCCATGTCTTAGTCACAACAAATAGAAGGAAAAAGAACAAGGTAAAGAAATTAATTGCTTGTTGATCAAACAAGGTATGAAGTAGGACATCACATAAATTCTATACTGGCTAGATTACAACTTCTTGTGCAACATTTCTGATCTAGGTTAGATAATGATAGTACTGACCACTGCTTCAAGGATTTAGTTAATAGGGAACAGTACACAATAAGACAACAAATAAATATTAATATTTCATCATCTGAGATACACTTTTACAGATTTGGGTTTCTCAGCATAATATATCTATTTTATATATAAAAGTTATAACATAACTTTTACAGATTTGGGTTTCTCAGCATAATATATCTATTTTATATATAAAAGTTATAACATAACTTTTACAGATTTGGGTTTCTCAGCATAATATATCTATTTTATATATAAAAGTTATAACATAACTTTTACAGATTTGGGTTTCTCAGCATAATATATCTATTTTATATATAAAAGTTATAACATAACTTTTACAGATTTGGGTTTCTCAGCATAATATATCTATTTTATATATAAAAGTTATAACATAACTTTTACAGATTTGGGTTTCTCAGCATAATATATCTATTTTATATATAAAAGTTATAACATAACTTTTACAGATTTGGGTTTCTCAGCATAATATATCTATTTTATATATAAAAGTTATAACTTTTACAGATTTGGGTTTCTCAGCATAATATATCTATTTTATATATAAAAGTTATAACATAACTTTTACAGATTTGGGTTTCTCAGCATAATATATCTATTTTATATATAAAAGTTATAACATAACTTTTACAGATTTGGGTTTCTCAGCATAATATATCTATTTTATATATAAAAGTTATAACATAACTTTTAAAGATTTTTAAAATAACCATATCTAACATAACTTCATATAACCTGCACCGTGATGTACTTGTACAACTTACAAGACTGGAAAATTGTTAGAGAATGTAGAACAGGCTGTTTGTGCATGTGTACCACAATTTACGGTGATGGGATAATGACTCAAAATGAACAGGAGTATGATACAGTCACCTAAACCAAAGCATTAACCAAATTTTAACCATGGACAACTTCACCAAAGTAAACAAACAGCATAAGAAAAATCACTGTAAAAACATGATTTTTTGCTGGAAGAGCAGCAGTGGCTGAGTGGTTAGTGTGCTCGCTTTCTGACCAGAAGGGCCTGGGTTCAATCCCCGGCAGCGGCAGATTTTTGTTTCGGACAAACAAGGCTCATCCAGCCTCTAAATATGGGTATCAGAGATTTTTCTGGGAAGTAATAGTGGCCTGGCATGATACCAACCACATCACCTAAAAATGTGCCGTGATCATAGAAAAATCTTATCACTAACACCATATTCCCCATACGCCAAGCAAAGCTTGGAGGGATCTTTTACTTTACTACAAGGAGGAAATCATTAATGTGTTTCTCCAGTTTTCTAAACATTAATGTGGTTTCTAACAGAAAACTATATCAGGATAATTTCAGAGGTGTATCTGATTTTCACTGATTATACACATCACTGGGGTCTCAAGAAATGGCTCACAAATATACACTTTGATGTTTGCAAGTAATTAGTGAAATTTAGGTACAAGTAATACAAGACAGTAAAACTAAAATGCTGCATTCCAAAATGTTTTAATGTGTATCTTGTAGCATTGTCAAAGAAAGGTAAAACATGAACATAAAAATATGGGATAGACAACTAAATAAATGATGGTGCAGCAAGTTATTCTGAAATTATCCAGGAAACAAAAATTGTTGAATTTAATTACATAAATGATCATAAATATAATAAATGCCTTTTAAATTTGTTTCTTTCAAACCCACAAAGAAAAAAAGTGACTAGTCATACAAAGTCAATATTAATTTCACTTTATATTATTTCCTTTAAAAAAAGCAAACTCTTCCTTCCAGTTCAAGCAATCAGGTTGCTGTTGAGAATTTTGTGCCCATATAAATTAAAATATGTAGGTAATTTGGTAAGACAAAGCAAGAAACAAGTAGTAGAAATAAAGATACACTGAACTCCATTAAAGCATTTCAAAACACTATAGAGGCAATAAGATCACTCATTAAAATAATCATCCCAATGTTGAGCTACCAATGTGAGACATTAGACAATCAATAAGATAATACCACCAAAACATTAAATGTGCCATATGCATGACAAGAGTCAGTTTAACAACAAAAATAGAATGAAATGCTCAAAAGACAGTTATGAACCACTATTGCAGTAAAATACATTTGTTACAAATGGTAAAAAAAAAAAAACTCCCATTACACCTTAAGTCATATGGGGAATATGGTTGTTAGCAGCCAACTGGCTATTTTTTTTTGTTAAACAGTATTTCACCACCAAACTTCATTAGAAATTTCTTCATTAGAAATACCCATTTCCAGAGGTGGGGGTGAACCATAAAAGCCATGTTTGTCTGAAATAAATTTATGACAACTGGGTATTGAACTCAAAACCTGGTTTGTAAGTGAAAGCAATAGCCACCAAGGCTTCAAAATGGATAAAAAAGCAAGAAATTAAATTTTTTGGCGAAATGACAGGACAGGAACAAATATTTACAATTCATTCAGCTACCAACAAACATTACAAAAAACAATAACAGTCAGTGGGAGCCTCAAAAAACAATTACAGAATGCAAGAAACTATAGGAAACATGGCAGTAGTAAAGGCCAAACACAGAGCAATAAACTACAAACTATCTCCTCTGATGCTTCTACAATTGAAAAAAAATGGATCCAAAATTATAGCTGACTGGTTATTGATTCAGCAGAATATGGACTTTTGATCTTTGACCTAGTGTCACATAATGAGATCTGCCAGTGTTATAATGTAGTGTTTAAAAACTGTAGACTGGAGAATTTGATTTGATATTGCAACTGTGCTTTTACATGGCCTGGTTTCAGTATCTTACATAGGTTATAGGTGAATTTACTTGCTAAAGTAAATACAAAAAAGTCGGTATCGGTAAACATAACATTTATTTTATTCTTTCCTTGAATAAGTGGGGCTTGTAACAGTTCAATGTAATGTTTTCAATGAAGGACATTGAATACAATTTGAATAAGACAAAATATTTTTAAGGACCTATAAAGAGATAATAACCTAATGAAAGATTCATGGAATGGACCCCATTTAATTATTAATACAAGTCGTAACAAGAAAATATAAACAAGCACAGCAGATATGAGCAAACCAAAAGCAAATATTCAGACTTAATTTAGTTCACCATGGCTTCAGATACCTTCACAAAACAGGTACATGATAGTGTGACGCTTGTGACTGCTGTACACCCAAGGAGACATCCAACCATTTAGTAAAATACTTCACCACTCAATCAGAGAATACAGTCCACAAAACTAACCCAGCATGAAAAACTATCTGGAACCAGCAGCACATCATCAAAAGCACACTATCCTGTATATGACTCTTGTCACCCTAGACATATAGCAATGGCTGATGGCTTAAATGTTTTCAAGTGTGCAAAACACTCAAGCACATCATTTGCCATTTAACCAAGTTGGAGGAGAAAGTAACAATGACGGCAAAAAAATCAGGGACAACAAAATACCTGGAAATTAACACATAATGTAAAACTAAAACATTAATTTGATCAGGGATGAAGTGAAGAGTAAAGATGACTACAAGATACAACTTTGCTTGGGTGCTAGTTTTATCCAAAACATAAATCAGTACATAAATCAATACATACATCAATACATAAATCAATAAATTAATCAATCAATTATCCCTGAACTTTGTTGGTCATTGGGGCACCATCGATGACATTTTCACAATTTGTTTCTTTTGTCCTCCCTATCTTCTTTAGCTTGATACTGCCTTGAAGAATGGTTTTGGCAAGGGCTGAGGAATGTGTCACATGTGCAACTTGGTGAGTAAGTTTTTTTTTACATTTGTTGGTCCAGTCACTCTGTGCGGATTGTTGGATTATTTCGTGCACTTTTTCATTAGTGATATGTAGTTCTCTGTATGATATATGTAATATCTCTCTATACAATCTCAACTCCAAAGCCTATATTCTTCTTTGGCAATGTGCGGTATATGTGTATGTTTCACAGGCATACATAAATACAAATGTAAATACTGTTTGTAATAGTCTGTCCAATATATAAGAATCACTGATTATATTAATCCACATAAGCTGGTTCCAAGCTTTAATATATAAGAATCACTGAATACATAAATCCATATAAGCCAGATTCAAGCTTTAATATATAAGAATCACTGAATATATTATTCCATGTAGCTGGTTCAATACTTGAATATATAAGAATCACTGAATATATAATTCCATGTAGCTGGTTCAACACTTTAATATATAAGAATCACTGAATATATTAGTCCATTTAAGCCACTTTCAAGCTTTAATATATCCATGAAATGTTATGATCAAATAAGGCAGACAACCTAATGATCCTTAAGTCTCATAGTTTAATTTCAACTGTGATAGTATCGTCAGAAAAAATAACAAACAAGTGGCCTCCAAAAACGGAAATGAGCAACAGTATGATGATTTTTAGGACAAAGGATATAATTTAATTTTTTGGGGCTCAAAGTTTGCGTGTAAACCAACCATCTATTTATTATTTATGTTTCTAAAACTGAAATTTATGAAGAACATACTGCCAGACGGAATTAAATTATATTATTATTTAGAGGCATGTGTATAACAATTATTTTAATATGACTCTTGAGAAACTTTTCAAAATATAATACAGAGAGGAGACTGATTTGGAGGAAGGGGAATGAATGTTGTGGAGAAGTGGTGTAGGGGAGGGGGGAGAGATGTGATGTGATTGTGGGTTATGAAGAGAACTGGAAGAGATTTGGAAGATTTGCATTTTAAGTTGATGAGTGGGAGGTGGGGAAAGAAGTTAATATGAAGAGAACTTGAAGAGAATTGGAAGATTTGCATTTTAAGTTGATGAGTGGGAGGTGGGGAAAGAAGTTAATATGAAGAGAACTTGTGCACATTTGTTGGGAGGGCATGGTACTGTTTTGGAATAAGGAGAGCTGATGATTGGTGAAGAGATTTCTGCTACGGGGAGAAATAAAAGGACAATATTTAGGAAAGAGTTTGAGTAAGCCCATAGGATTATGAAACCCAAAATCCCTTCCCACTTCCTTGAAATCTCCAGTTGTAATAACAAACTAGAAGAACCACATTTATTTTATTTGTAAAGTTCACCTGCAGGTCAGGTATGACTTTGAATGCATGACTGGACAAGCTCAAAATATCAAGCTTTCCACACCTATCTATTGACATTTGTAGCCAGCCCATAGGTCATTGTCCAAGATACTCCTTCTCTTTTATCTAAATTTTTATTCTAGCAGTTTTCAATTCTTTTAAAGATATTTTATCAAATCTCGCCATTTGTCTCTGTTCTGTGCAAGCAGCTCTATCTCATTGAGGGAGCCGATTCCTGCTGCTCTTGCCTCTCTCATCAATGTTCTTCTCAGTGTCTCTCTGGGTCTTCCACTTTTCCTCTTACCTGTTGTTTCCCACATGAGGGCTTGCTTTGCTCTTTGGTTATGATATATTCTCATCACATGTCCAACATATGACCATCGTCTTTTCTCTATTACTGAATATATATTACTTTATTTTCTTTATTATCTTTCCACATGGAAGCATGTAAATGTACTGAAAAATGTATTGCATAAAAGAAGAAGAAAAAGTATGTTTTATTATTGTCTGCTGACTTTGGTTGTGCCAAAAACCAAAGTGAATACATGCAACTTTTAGTTGATATGATTTTTTTCTTTACTGATGTGATGACTGATACTTCCATTGAAAATGGTTTTATATTTGCTGTTCTAATTTTTATTCATGACTCAGTGAAAATAACCCTTGTGAAAGTTCATTGAAGGACTGAGCAAATGTTTTCCAATAGAAACTGGGGTTAAACAAGGATATCACCCTTGTTATTTGGAATTGTTATGGACTTAATAATAATGAAATGCTGCACTGGTAACAAAGGCATCAAATGGATAAAAGGAGACCATTTGGAGGACCTTGACTTTGCTGATGACATAGACCTCATCAGCAGCCAGATAAAAACGGTGCAGGAAAACACAAATGAACTATCATCAATAGCCAGCAAAATTGGGCTTGAGACCAATCATGAAAAGACTAAAGTCATGAAAAGCTTAATTTTAACAGATGACAAAATATACATGGAAAATAAACCAGTAGAAGAGATCGACCACATTATTTATCTTGGAAGTCACATTGATCGGGAAGGGGATACAAGTAAAGAAATTAGAATCAGAATAGCTAAAGCAGCAATGTCTTTCAGAAACCTTGAAAAGTTGTGGAAATCAAAACTCTTCAGCACAAACACAAAACTTAGACTATTCAAATCAAACGTGCTATCAACCTTTACGTATGCATGTGAGAGCTGGAAAACAGACATAGAAACAAAGTTCAATACATTTGAAAATAAATGTCTAAGGAAAATACTTGGTATAGCATGGAACAAATTCAAAACAAACGAGGAAACTAGAGAAATCACCAATCAACCACTAATATCTTCAGTAATCGAGAAAAGACGATGGTCATATGTTGGACCATGTGATGAGGAAAGATAATAACTGAATAACAAAGCAAGCCCTCATGTGGGAAACAACAGGTAAGAGGAAAAGAGGCAGACACAGAGAGACACTGAGAAGAACATTGAACATAGTGGCAAGAGCAGCAAAATCGGCTCCCTCAATGAGAAAGACTTGCTTGCACAGAACAGAGAGAAATGGTGAGATTTGATAAAAGATCTTTACAAGCATTGCTTGTCTTCACCCGATGACTAAAGGAGTATACCTCTTCGTCATCTGCCCTTAAAAGGACATTAAGTGGGCGTGTCTACGTTGTGTTGTGGTTTGCAATATAACTGTGATATTTGCGCCTTTCAGCCCAACATATCCGACTTCAGCATGACATTTTTGAGTACCGGGTTGTCTTCCCTCTTCAATCCCTACTCGATTGGCCAGACTAAACAGGTTAGTCTGTTACTACAGGCACTACGGAGAGGTGGAGCAGGGTCTGGATGGTTCTGGCTTACTGAGAATGGCGCAAGCCATCAGCTGTGGGTCGCTGAAAACTTCCAGCTCTGGTGCTGTGAGGTGCCATTTACAAGGATTGAAAACTGCTAGAATAAAAATCTAGATGCCCTATGGACCCACTACGGCTCGAAAGGTCAATAGATAGATAGTTTATTGTCTTATGTGTGTTGTTTTAATAGGGAGGGAAGGAAGGGGAGGAGGGGGGAGGGGAGAAGGGAGGGAAGGAAGAAAGGACGGGAGGGAGGGAAGGAAGGAAGGAAGGAATGAAGGAAGGAAGGAAGCTAAGTTTTATTATTTGAATTTGTTGAATTTCATTGTGTCAAGAATCACCCTGGTGATGAAATCTAACTTCAATTTATTTCTGTATAGTTTGTTTAGTAAATGATGACTGATAATAACATAATTTTCTAATTTAATTTATTTATATAGCCACAGTATTTTGTGTACTTAAAAATTATGAAAATATTTTTTTTTTTAATTTAGCCAAATTTACACTTCACATGGTACAGATTAGGTTCAGTTAAAATGTAATAATACTTTTACTTTAAGACAAACTGCTTGATAGCTGCCATAGATAAAGATCGAATAATTACACAATGGCGCTAATGTCATAAGTGCTTTACATGGATATAACAGTTTGTAGAAATGAAAGAAATTAGAAGCACGTGGTGTCTTCTACAGCACATTCCCCAATGTAACTGTGACATACTGACAGTTAGTTTACTAGTGCAGCGCTAACAACTCGAATAGTTTACTAGTGCAGCGCTAACAACTCGAAATGTTCTAAAAGATGAACTTCCATTTTTTCCCCCGTAAAAGTCCTAAAGCAAGCCCTCATATGGGAAACAACAGGTAAGAGAAAAAGAGGAAGACCCAGGGAGACACTGAGAAGAACATTGATATTGATACGAGAGACAAGAGCAGCAGGATTCGGCTCCCTCAATGAGATAGAGCTGCTTGCACAGAACAGAGACAGATGGCGAGATTGATAAAATATCTTTAAAAGAAAACTGCTAAAACAAAAATTCAGATAGGAGAAGGTGTATTTTTGGTCTACGTCCTATGGGCCGGCTACGGCTCGAAAGGTCAATAGATAGAAAAGTCCTAGTTTAGTCAAGTAAATTATTAAGCGAAACGAGTGATCTCCCCTTAGTTGCGTCGCAACAAAACTGCAGAAGTACTTATTTACTAAAAATTATTTTAGGGCTTTGAGTTAGGTTTACTCTACGGTTTGAGCGTTAGATTTAGTTGAGGACTACCCTCACGTTGTTGCTAGGTTACTCAAGGGGATGTTACTCTTCTCAACATTAAAGTATATATCTAACTAAGACTTTTCCGTTTCTCTTGTACCCACAAATTCAAATAGAATGATTCAACCAACTATGAATATATTGAAAGTAACACAAACAGATTCACCATATTTTAAATAATGTGGACATTAATATAAATAATATATTCTTGGGAATTTGTTTTGTAAGCATTTACTTTGCTTTTATTTTATAGGAAATAATGTACTGAAATAAGTCCAGTTTCTCCTGCGGTCTCCGTCCCACTTCTCTCTTTCTCAAACACAAAAGCGCGCGCGCGCGCTGTCTCTTTAACACTAAAGTAAAGTTATGCCAATGTCATCTTTAAGTTGGACGTGCTGTAATATGATTAATCTGGGAAGTTTCGCGATGGCAATTGAACTTTGTATAGGCGCCCGAAAGTCACGCTACTGTTGATCTCACTAGCTGCACAAAGTAACATTGACTAACATTTTAATATCATCATCGAGTGCCTTCTCCGCAACGAAGGTTGGCTACCATGGATTGCCATTCTACTCTGTTTCTTGCTTTGATGGTGCAGGCTGTCATAGATTGACTTGTCCATTTTTTGATGTTACTCGTCCATGTTAGTCTTGGTCTGCCTCTGCCTCTTTTACCTTGTATTTTCCCTTCCAATATTACTTTTAGTAGGCTGTTGTGTCTTAACATGCCCCAAAAATTTCATTTGTCTTGTCTTAATTGTATTTAGTAGTTTTCTTTTTATTTCCAGCTGTTTTAAAACTTCATCGTATACATACCAATCACCATCGTTACATAATACAATATACAATATCACCATCGTTACTAAATATTGCTAATTATAGTGGTACGACACGATAGTTGTTTTACTGTTTTACATACATACATAATTTTTTTGGGTCAAGAAACTGAAGTTTGCGCGTTAATCCGTTTTTCCCTAGCAGCCGTGTGTACAATCTAATACAGGGGTCTCTCGTCGCACAGGCAGATATCTGCGAGTTCGGAGGTACTCTCATTTTTTTCCGTTGATGAGTAATTGACACTTCATTGCTGTGACCAGGAGCGGTTGCCGCTCAGAAAAATCACAAGTAAAATCTCTTCTGGTGCAGACGGAATTTTAACTCATAGCCTCTCTGTGTTGAGATCGGTGACTTTACTTGAGGTGAACCAGTCTTCCCCCCCCCCCCCCCCACCGCTTACTTTTATTATTTTATGTTTTATAAATATTTTAGCACATAAGATGAACTCAAGAGAGTTAAAAAATTGCGTTAACGTTTCGGTTTGCAAAACAAAAGCTAAAACTATTTTCTGCTTTAGTAACACTCGGTTAATGATCATTAAGTACCATGACTGCTGGCGTAGGATATCATGTCTCTCCACAACTTTCGATCTCAACAGTTATATATCATCTTTATTGTTGATCTTCTGCCAAGCCATTCTCTTAAGCAGTCTGGTATCCTTTTCTCTTTTTTTCCCTCTTTTCGTCCCTCAACTTGCCCATGTGTCACAATATTCCAGCTGTTCCCCTCTTACTACATGGCAAAAAAAAAAAAAAAAAAAGATTATTTCTTCCTAATATTGGAGATTAGCTCTCTCTTTACTTTGGTCTCTTTCAGAACGTTTTCATTACTCTTCTTAGCTGTCCGTGGTATTCTCAACATTCTTCTGTAAAAACACATTTCTACAGCCTCTAGTGATTTTTTTGGTCTCTTGTTGGTGATTCACATCCGTATGTTAAGACTGGCTCTACATAACATTTAATAACTCTCTTTCTAGTATTTATTGTCAAAAATGGATTCAAGTTAATATTATGTTGTAATTATTATTCACTTCTCTTCATCTTTACTAATACTTCCTCATTTGCCTTCCTTTACTTATGTAGTAAATAAGTACAAATTCAAAGTTAAAAGAACTTAACAAATAAACAGTTGTAGTTAGTTAAGTACTTGTAGTGTTCCTATATTTACTTTATGTGACGTGTTCATACAAGTAAAGGATATCATTCTCTAATATCCTACTATGCTGATTCGATTTTTTGTTCAATATTCTATCCATATTCACCAGTATTTTGTTTCACTTTTATATTATAATACATTATAATAATAATTAATAACGATGACAGCGTATGTATTCATTAATTTATTTTTACACACGCCTTTAACTTTAAAATGTAATACAATTGTAGTAAGTATGTCTTCTCCCCATCCACACATTTTTTTAGTCAAATGATTTGATTTCCCAAGAAAATTAACATTCTATTTTTTTAATAAATTAATATCGACGATCGAGAATAGACAACACAATAACATATATTATATAAATATACAACTATATATTATTAATATTACAATTATAAAAAAATAATATTAATATGCAAGCTACTACATCTAATTTATGATAATATCTTAGATCTATCTACAGAATAACGCGAAATTAATAATTTTTTCGAGATAAAAAAAAATACAAATTTGACTGCATTTCATTTATAATTTATTTGTTACAAATGTCGCACATTATATCAATTACAATATTAACTAACACAAAATTAATTGTGACAATAATGCAATCAATGAGCTCTATCTAGTGTCGTCTAGTTCTCACCAAAAATATAAAATATAATTTTTTTAAAAAAATGTTAATTCAACAATTAATTAATTTAACCTGAGAAGAAAAAAAGTAAAAGCACAAGTGACAATGGTAGGCACTTAACTTAATTTTAATAACAAAATCTCTCTTACCTCTGCTTTTTCCTGAATGTTTTCCATTTCCCACAGTTTCTGAATTTTCCTTACTATTATATTGGACTAATTCTGCCATGACTACAAAACTGAACTGGTCAACAGCTTTCAACTCATGCCCTTCCACATTAAGTTTTATCTGATCCACAACTCAGTTTATAAATCGACCTCCACCGCCCGCCTCGATGGTTAGTTCTCTGGCCTATATTCCAAGCTGTACCCCCTATCCCTCGTTCATCTCCTTTCCCTGACCTCCCCCCATGCTTGTGCTACATTGAAGTTCTCTGTGAACTTGTTTTAAAAATGTTTGTATTGGAAAGACAAAAATAAAAGTGAATAGTTGAAACTGTGGTAGTTAGATAATAATAATTCAAACGTTCACAAGAGGGTCACAACGGAACAGCCTATATCAAAAGGGGAGAGGCAGCTTACTTTGTTGCTAATAATAGCTCAATTCCTTTGGTCAATCGACATTTCGTCATGGATCCGACTAAATAATAGAAAAGCTGCGAGGTCAGAAATAGAACTCTAACCTCTGACTTTCCATTTCTTTACTCCCACTTGTATTCTCCTTATATCCGCAATGGCACACGTGACTTAATTGTAGCAATATAAACGAATGTGTGTTAATATTGACTTGGTGAGGAGATACACGAGTAATCGTCGTGCCATTATTTTATGTTGGGTTATTTTTAGTAGTTTACTTCACTTTGATTTCATTAGTTTCGTTTTTTTTTTCAAACTCACCGAAATCTCTGGTAGCATGATTTTTGGTGTTTTTATGAGTATACTGGAAATGAAAGGCAACCTCGAATGCAATTTGTGATCAGCATTCGATCAGGCAAACCATATACTGCTATCAATAGGTCTATATAAAGTTGGGAAAAATCAATATAGAATAAGAGGAGAGGTATCAATAAGAGCGGGAGAGATGAGATCATTACAGGACAGTAGAGCTACTAATAAGAATGGACAGGAGGTGAGATCAAGACAGGACAGGAACATTACCAATAATATCAGATCGACCCATAAGGGACAGAGGAATTACCAATAAGGGCATGTGGATCTGTACAGGACAATTATTAATAAGAGCATATGTGATTCAAAACAGCACAGAAGAACTACCTTTCGGATCAGAAGGATACAAAACTGGACAGAAGAACTATAATATGTTTAGGAGGATTAATATAGGAGAAGAAGCTAAAATAGGTGCAGAAGAAATAATGTATAACGGAAGAACTAATAAATTATATTAGTGGGGGCAGGGGGTTAACAGAGGAACTTTGAATAAGAGCAGGATGATTTAATAAAATATAGTACATGGTATTTAGACTTTAAATAAGAGCAGAAAAAGTTAATAACATATAATACATGGTATTTAGACTATTGGTAAGAGCAGAAAAAGTTAATAAAATATAACACATGGTATTTAGACTATAAATAAGAGCAGGGAAAGTTAATAAAATAAAATAAATAAGAGCAGGGAAAGTTAATAAAATAAAATGCATGGTATTTAGACTAAAATAAGAGCAGGGAAAGTTAATAAAATAAAATGCATGGTATTTAGACTATAAATAAGAGCAGAGAAAGTTAATAAAATATAACACATGGTATTTAGACTATAAATAAGAGCAGAGAAAGTTAATAAAATATAATACATGGTATTTAGACTATAAATAAGAGTAGGAAAAGTTAATAAAATATAACACATGGTATTTAGACTATAAATAAGAGCAGGGAAAGTTAATAAAATATAATACATGGTATTTATACTATAAATAAGAGCAGGGAAAGTTAATAAAATATAAAACATAGTATTTAGACTATAAATAAGAGCAAGGAAAGTTAATAAAATAAAACACATGGTATTTAGACTATAAATAAGAGCAGGGAAAGTTAATAAAATACATGGTATTTAGACTATAAATAAGAGCAGGGAAAGTTAATAAAATATAACACATGGTATTTAGACTAAAAAATAAGAGCAGGGAAAGTTAATAAAATAAAACACATGGTATTTAGACTATAAATAAGAGTAGGGAAAGTTAATAAAATACATGGTATTTAGACTATAAATAAGAGCAAGGAAAGTTAATAAAATATAACACATGCTATTTAGACTATAAATAAGAGCAGGGAAAGTTAATAAAATATAACGCATGGTATTTAGACTATAAATAAGAGCAGGGAAAGTTAATAAAATATAACACATGGTATTTAGACTAAAAAATAAGAGCAGGGAAAGTTAATAAAATAAAACACATGGTATTTAGACTATAAATAAGAGCAGGGAAAGTTAATAAAATAAAATATTGGTATTTAGACTATAAATAAGAGCAGGGAAAGTGAATAAAATAAAATACATGGTATTTAGACTATAAATAAGAGCAGGGAAAGTTAATAAAATAAAATACATGGTATTTAGACTAAAAAATAAGAGCAGGGAAAGTTAATAAAATAACACACATGGTATTTAGACTATAAATAAGAGCAGGGAAAGTTAATAAAATAAAATACATGGTATTTAGTCTATAAATAAGATCAGGGAAAGTTAATAAAATAAAATACATGGTATTTAGACTATAAATAAGAGCAGGGAAAGTGAATAAAATAAAATACATGGTATTTAGACTATAAATAAGAGCAGGGAAAGTTAATAAAATAAAATACATGGTATTTAGACTAAAAAATAAGAGCAGGGAAAGTTAATAAAATAACACACATGGTATTTAGACTATAAATAAGAGCAGGGAAAGTTATTAAAATAAAATACATGGTATTTAGACTATAAATAAGAGCAGGGAAAGTTAATAAAATACATGGTATTTAGATTATAAATAAGAGCAGGGAAAGTTAATAAAATACATGGTATTTAGATTATAAATAAGAGCAGGGAAAGTTAATAAAATAAAATACATGGTATGTATACTATAAATAAGAGCAGGAAGAGTTAATACAGAATATTTGGACTAAGAAGAACAACTGTAGAAATGAATACAGAACAGTACTGATGCGAGACTTGATCTTTTTGATGAGCACTTGTGATCACAAATCCGAGAAGCGGCACTGAAAATGAACCGAAATGTCAAATACGCTCATCCTGTGTAGTCACATGGTCATACGGATAATGTGTGCTGATGTGTCACTGGATCGTGGCCGCTCGTCAGTACTTGCACCCAGGGAGATAATGTTGTGAGCTTCTAGCATGGCTTTTTTGGCTTCAATTCAGAGGAAGAGGTATGTTTACAGCACTCGGAAAAATGACAAATAATCAACAACAGAAAAAAATATGGACCAAGGCAGGATCGAACCCGTACTCAGTGGCACAGCGCCTTGTCACGAAAAGCCACCACTACGAGAATCCTTACAGACCACACCACTACGAGAATCCTTACAGACCACACCACTACGATAATCCTTACAGATCACACCACTACGAGAATCCTTACAGACCACACCACTACAAAAATCCGTACAGACTACACCGCTGCGATAATCCTTACAGACCACACCACTACGAGAATCCTTACAGACCACACTACTATGATAATCCTTACAGACCACACCACTACGATAATCCTTACAGCCCACACCACTACGAGAATCCTTACAGACCACACCACTACGATAATCCTTACAGACCACACCACTACGATAATCCTTACAGACCACACCACTACGATAATCCTTACAGACCACACCACTACGATAATCCTTACAGACCACACCACTACGAGAATCCTTACAGACCACACCACTACGATAATCCTTACAGACCACACCACCACGATAATCCTTACAGACCACACCACTACGAGAATCCTTACAGACCACACCACTACGATAATCCTTACAGACCACACCACTACGATAATCCTTACAGACCACACCACTACGAGAATCCTTACAGACCACACCACTACGATAATCCTTACAGACCACACCACTACGAGAATCCTTACAGACCACACCACTACGATAATCCTTACAGACCACACCACCACGATAATCCTTACAGACCACACCACTACGAGAATCCTTACAGACCACACCACTACGATAATCTTTACAGACCACACCACTACGATAATCCTTACAGACCACACCACTACGAGAATCCTTACAGACCACACCACTACGAGAATCCTTACAGACCACACCACTACGAGAATCCTTACAGACCACACCACTACGAGAATCCTTACAGACCACACCACTACGATAATCCTTACAGACCACACCACTACGAGAATCCTTAAAGACCACACCACTACGATAATCTTTACAGACCACACCACTACGAGAATCCTTAAAGACCACACCACTACGATAATCCTTACAGACCACACCACTACGAGAATCCTTACAGACCACACCACTACGATAATCCTTACAGACCACACCACTACGAGAATCCTTACAGACCACACCACTACGATAATCCTTACAGACCACACCACCACGATAATCCTTACAGACCACACCACTACGAGAATCCTTACAGACCACACCACTACGATAATCTTTACAGACCACACCACTACGATAATCCTTACAGACCACACCACTACGAGAATCCTTACAGACCACACCACTACGATAATCCTTACAGACCACACCACTACGAGAATCCTTACAGACCACACCACTACGAGAATCCTTACAGACCACACCACTACGAGAATCCTTACAGACCACACCACTACGAGAATCCTTACAGACCACACCACTACGATAATCCTTACAGACCACACCACTACGAGAATCCTTAAAGACCACACCACTACGATAATCTTTACAGACCACACCACTACGAGAATCCTTAAAGACCACACCACTACGATAATCCTTACAGACCACACCACTACGAGAATCCTTACAGACCACACCACTACGATAATCCTTACAGACCACACCACTACGAGAATCCTTACAGACCACACCACTACGATAATCCTTACAGACCACACCACCACGATAATCCTTACAGACCACACCACTACGAGAATCCTTACAGACCACACCACTACGATAATCTTTACAGACCACACCACTACGATAATCCTTACAGACCACACCACTACGAGAATCCTTACAGACCACACCACTACGATAATCCTTACAGATCACACCACTACGAGAATCCTTACAGACCACACCACTACGAAAATCCGTACAGACTACACCGCTGCGATAATCCTTACAGACCACACCACCACGATAATCCTTACAGACCACACCACTACGAGAATCCTTACTGACCACACCACTACGAGAATCCTTACAGACCACACCACTACGATAATCCTTACAGACCACACCACTACGAGAATCCTTACAGACCACACCACTACGAGAATCCTTACAGACCACACCACTACGATAATCCTTACAGACCACACCACTACGAGAATCCTTACAGACCACACCACTACGATAATCCTTACAGATCACACCACTACGAGAATCCTTACAGACCACACCACTACGAAAATCCGTACAGACTACACCACTACGATAATCCTTACAGATCACACCACTACGAGAATCCTTACAGACCACACCACTACGAAAATCCGTACAGACTACACCACTACGATAATCCTTACAGATCACACCACTACGAGAATCCTTACTGACCACACCACTACGAGTTTCCTTACAGACCACACCACTGCCAAACTAGTAGGATCGTAGAGGGAAGACAACTCGGTACTCAAAAACAACATGCTGAGATCGGATGTGTTGGGCCGAAAGGTTCATGTATCTCAGATCTACTGCAAACTAAAACACAACGCGTTTACGTACGGTCTAAGCCCACTTAACGTCCCTCAAAGGATGATGAAGATGGCGTCATTTCCTTTAGTAGTCAGGTGAACGACAGGAAACGAGGAAGGGAATCACGTGTACCAGGAATTCATAACTATATCCAGAAACAAACAAAATGGTTTGGACATTCAGTACCGTTACCAGCATACAGATGGAGGCATTAAGATACAACAACGGCAGATAGGAATACCGTACAAAAGATGGATTGTTGAAATATCAGACGTGCCACAAATGACTATGTAACGATCCACACCACGTTGCTAAGGCCGCGCCACGTTCTCACAATGCTGCAATTTGTTTCACATACACAAACAAATAATAAAACAATTTCATGGTATACAATCGTAAATAACAAAACCGATAAGCCGGTAACAATGTGGCTGTTTCTTGCGTTGTTGACAGTTGTGACGTCATCGAGGCATGAGGTGAGGGTAGCCGCGATAGCTCACTGGTTAGTCACCTTAACGTCTAAGGACAAGAAGTCGAGTTCGATGATGACCGGTTTGCAGGTTCACCCAGCCTTAAATGGGTACCTGATTTTTTTTAAACTGAAAATAAACGTGGTACGTGTGTAATACTGACCATACCTCACCCCCTTTTTTTCCTAAAATGTGACTAAAGTCTATTTAAAAAGTGTCGGCACTTGACCAATAAGATATCCCCTTTACGGATACGCCTTTTGCGCAGAAGTCGGCTTCATCTCACAATTTGGAAGTCGTGAGTCTCTCTTTGCCATGATGATTTATGATTTATATGGAAGTTACTAACGTTTTTTATCTTGTTTCGTGTTTCCGTTGTATTGTTTACGGAGATTGTTAGAGATTACACAGAGCCTGGTACAACGACTTAGAATCCGAGCAAGTGGGGGACTGTAATAGTCTCTTTGGCTTTTAGTGCATTCATGTCAGTTTCATGGCTTTGAGTGCATTCATGTCAGTTTCATGGCTTTTAGTGCATTCATGTCAGTTTCATGGCTTTGAGTGCATTCATGTCAGTTTCATGGCTTTGAGTGCATTCATGTCAGTTTCATCAGTTGCAAAAATAAGTTACGTAGCAGTAAATGTAGAGAGGGGGGAGACAACTGGGTTATCTAGAGGTATTATGTCCGCTTCTGAATAGGAAGGTTTCGAGTTCGAATCTTGTCACAGACGGTGAGAGTTTTTCTGTTGGAATCCCTGGACCTTTCTAGATTCACCTTTACCTTATCTCTGGGTATTTGGGATCGAATGGCGAACCCTTGCGGATGAAGGCAAAAAAACAACTATGCCGTGCGAAGCGAACGTTTACGTTCCATTGTACCGTAACCTTGGTACTTGTCAAAGAAACAGTGAAAGAGTAGATCAATTATGACAGCTGCCTGGGCAACAATTGCTAATCATCTACCCAATCATCCCCTCCATTTTCAATGTCGTCGCCGGTGCTACTGAATGTGTGCACCTGTAGCCATTTTCAGTGCTTTCGCTAGCTGCAGTGCTGCACTCTGGGGGAGGGATCTGAGCACCAAACAGTTGTCCTGTGTGCAATGAAGATCATCTGTTTTGACTAAACAAAATAAAATAGAGTCGACATATTTCCAAAACGTTGTGATATCATACGGTGGTTACTGGCAGATATCACTGCTATTGTTTGTGCTGGTCACTACCTAGCTACTACTATAGTCATCATGAGTATGTGGTAATATAATTTTAATAATCTTCTATTTCTTGAGTACAGTGAGTTGTGTTGCAATGTATCTTCAAATCAGTTCGTTGTCGCCACGCAAAGATGGCTTCCCATAACCTTGTTACCAGTTAATTCCCTCCACAATCTTTTGGAGGGGGATGCGATAGCTCGCTGGTTAGTGAACTGGACTACACTACAAAGGACAAGCGATCGGGTTCAATCCCGACCGACACCGACAGCTTCTAGGTTCACCCAGCCTTAAATGGGCACCTGCTTTTTTCTGGAAAGTAAAGCGCCACGGGCGTAATACCGACAACATTACTCTAAAAATCATGTGCCGATGGTCTGTAAAAATTATGGCCACTAACACCATATAGCGTGACGGGGCTCTTTACTTTTTTTTCAGTCTTCGAGACGATTTCAATTGACCTTTCTGTCCATCCACTTTGTCTTTCCGTCCTATACCTATCCTCTCTCTTTTTTTTACAAATATATTCCTGTCTTCGGTCTATCCTAATGTTACTCTTTTCTGCCTTCCATTGTAAGTATATTTTTAAAAGGAAAAAAAAAATGCATTGTCTCATTCATTTCAATATAACTGCCTACGCTTGGGTTATCGTTATGATCATTGTTGGTAGACACGTACATTCAATTTCTCAGTTATTTCTGCCGTACGAAGAATTCATATCAAAACAACGTCTCGATCATTGCAAGTGATTTTTCCATCTATAACGTTACTGACCATGATTCACTTGCACAAAGCAATAATACTTCTAGAATGTTAGTTCTATAGACATGTTTTATCTTAACCCCCCAAAGTCAAATTCTAGTTTGTTTATCATTGTCTAAAATTTATTTAGCGAAGATATAAAAAAAAATTCCCTTGAATCACATAGCGAATCACATATTCTTTACAAGTTAATACATTTCCCAATTGCGATACCCGATGCTTTACCCAGCTGTTCATGTAGTAATGTCTGAGGGTTGGCGATTCCTAACTTCCAAGTGTTATGGTTGCTGATTTCAAAGGATCAAATTCACTGCAAGTAAGGTTGGCAGCCCTACCCACACTTTAAAAAAAAAAAGAATATCTTTACGGCATTATCCAATTTCTGGAGTCTGATGAGGAGAGATAGAACCGGAGAATAAAGGCCGCGTGTCCGGTGAAGTCGCAATGAGGTGTCTCTGTATGAATTTTTATTTAACGTCCGGTAGAGTAAAACGTTTGACCTCACTGGGATTTGAACACATGTTCTCGTGGTTTGGAGCATAAGTTGTCTAGTCGGCCACCCGTTCTCCGATATGCTGATGGAGACACAATTTAGCCTTAGATTTAACTTGTTCTTCTATTCCGTTTTACACAATCCTTAAATGATGCGAACTGCTTGATGCTTACCACTTGATGAGAGTTGGTAGGACTGGGTTGTTAAAGGTGTTTGTGCTTCTATAATAGTTCAGATATAAACGCTTAAAGAAATAAAAACAATGTTCATTTCTATTTTGAAAATAGTGATTTATCTTAGTTTCAATATTTTTTTTTGCAATTTAAAATATGATGTATTTTATACTATATATACTATTAGAAACACTATTTCTAGGGGTGTACAATACGTCTAAACGACTCCCAAATAAGATAATTAACCTCTACGCTCATCATCATTATCATCATCATCATGTGCCTTACCGGTTGAGGTAGGTGATCATGTCCTTTCACAATCTTCTATCTACAGTGAATCGTTTCAGTTTTGTTGTTGACTGTTTTTCATGCCATGACACCAAGCTATCCAGTATTTTCTCTCTTTGTCGTCCGCGATCTCTCTTTCCTTCTATTTTGCCAGTTGTAACCAAGTATTCCAACTTTCCTCTTCTCATGATGTGCCCAAAAAATGTTGATTATTTCTTTCTGATGGTTTTTAGGACTTCCCTTTTTGTGTTGGCCTCTTTGAGAATTTCTTCATTGGTCTTTTTAGCTGTGCAGGAAACTTTCAACATTCTTCTGAGAAATATCATCTCTGTGGCCTCTAATTTAATACCCTCTACGTTAGGAGAACATAAACAAGAACATTGAGCTCTCCATTCTCAGTGTAGGAAACTACAGCGAATCAATTCAGAGGAAGAGGTATGTTCACAGCACTCGGAAAAAATTACAAATAATCAACAACAGAAAAAAAAACAAAGAACAATATATGGACCGAAGCAGGATCGAACCCGTACTGAGTGGCACAGCGCCTTCTAACACTAGGAAGCTAGAGTCATTTTTGCCCGTCCCACTCCTTCGTCTTGTCCCATTTTGACCAGTCACGAGAGATGTGTTAAATGACTAATGAAACGGGTAGAGTCTTTTGTTGGGGGGTGACAAGGGCGTCGTCATGATTTCATTTCTGAGGGCTTAACGGCAAGGGGAATACTGGCACATACCGCCGTTTTTAAAACATTTGGAGGGAGGAGGAGATAAATAAAAGCAAATAGAAAGAATGTGTGCAATGATGATGATCCGCTAGAAAGAAGTTGTGCAATGATGATGATCCGCTAATAACGTAATAACTCAAATAGAAAGAATGTGTGCAATGATGATGATCCGCTAGAAAGAATGTGTGCAATGATGATGATCCGCTAGAAAGAAGTTGTGCAATGATGATGATCCGCTAATAACGTAATAACTTAAATAGAAAGAATGTGTGCAATGATGATGATCCGCTAATAACGTAATAACTCAAATAGAAAGAATGTGTGCAATGATGATGATCCGCTAGAAAGAAGTTGTGCAATGATGATGATCCGCTAATAACGTAATAACTTAAATAGAAAGAATGTGTGCAATGATGATGATCCGCTAATAACGTAATAACTCAAATAGAAAGAATGTGTGCAATGATGATGATCCGCTAGAAAGAAGTTGTGCAATGATGATGATCCGCTAATAACGTAATAACTTAAATAGAAAGAATGTGTGCAATGATGATGATCCGCTAATAACGTAATAACTCAAATAGAAAGAATGTGTGCAATGATGATGATCCGCTAATAACGTAATAACTCAAATAGAAAGAATGTGTGCAATGATGATGATCCGCTAATAACGTAATAACTCAAATAGAAAGAATGTGTGCAATGATGATGATCCGCTAATAACGTAATAACTCAAATAGAAAGAATGTGTGCAATGATGATGATCCGCTAATAACGTAATAACTCAAATAGAGAGGAGTAATACAAGACAGCTAAGACAAGAAAACAGGCACGGAAGAAAGTCACCAAACGGCAGAATTGATACACAACTGTAGAGACAGACAATTTTGTAGAAAAAGACAGGTATGTAGAGACAGACACGTAGAAACAAATATTTACGTAGAGAATTACAATTATGTAGAGATAGACAGTTTTATATTGAGACAGACAATTATGTAGAGATAGACAGTTTTATATTGAGACAGACAATTATGTAGAAATAAACAATTAGGCAATTATGTAGAGAGAGAGACAGATATGCAGAGACGATTCACCTTTGCCAGCAGGCTTGGTACTTAAAGAAGAACTTATAATTCATTTGTGGGGTTTTGTCTTTACAGTAATAAATTCGACATTAATGTATATAATATATTTATTTATATTGACCACTGTGTTTGTTTTAATAATGCTAATGTATGCCACCGTTATTTTTGTGATACATGATTTTTGGAAGGGGACAGGGTATGTTAGTGGGTGTTCCTTAATCACCACTTAAGTCAGCGCCCTGGAAAAAAAACTGATGTAACGATCAGGCTATGTGACGAATCGGTAAACACTTTTGTTATCACTAACAGTGACGTGAAATAACATTTGACCACTTCGGTATAGGAGAGCGAATATAAATTACTCCATTTATAGACAGCGATAGGTGTGCACCATGCACCACAGCTAAAGGTCACATGATAACAATTATGTAAAAAAGAGGAGGGGGGGGTGCTTCTTCTTCTTCTTCTACCTTTTTAGCTCCCTGTGGAGCAAAGGACTTCAACAAACACTTTCCAAGTCGTTCTGTTTTTGCCATTCTTTTAAGATCATTCCATGTCTTCCTCATCATCTTCATCTCTGCTTCTATCTGTCTTCTCCAAGAATTCTTTGGTCTTCCTCTTTGTCTTTTCCCCTGGGGATTCCAAAAAAGGGCCTGTTGTGTAATACTCTCCGTTGGCTTCCGCAGTGTGTGTCCTATCCAGCGCCATCGTCTTCGCTGTATCTCTTTATCCACTGGTATTTGACTAGTACATTTCCATAATTCTATATTAGTGATTTTGTCCTGCAATTTCCATCCTTTTATTCTGCTTAAGCATCCATTAATGAAAGTCTGTATCTTCATGATTGTCAATTTTGTTGTTCTCCATGTTTCACAGCCATATAATAGGACCGACTTAACATTTGAGTTGAAAATTTTTATTTTTGTATTTAACCTAATTTCTTTGGATTTCCATATGTTTCCCAGTGCAACGAAAGCTCCTCTTGCTTTTGATATCCTTATTTTGATATCATTTTGTGTTTCCCCCCTCTTTATCTATATTACTGCCCAGATATATGTAAGATTGTGCGGAAAAGGGGGGGGGGGTTGCAATAATATTTAAATATCCTGATCATTTACGGATACAGAGAAGGTTGTTTATGTAGAAGTTTGTCTTTCTCTTGCCTCAATAAGCAGATTCCTACTATCTGTCATATGTCTCAAGGCTGTATGCATGTTCTGACTGTAAGTTGGAAGGCCGTTAGATGAAGGATGTTGATCCAACAGCATGTAGGCATCTATGCTATGGCATATCTATGTAGTGATATCAAGTAATTGTTTATTTTGTTCACATGTTTTGTTTATTTCGCCGCCGGCTTGCCTGTACAATTGCTTTATGCTATGTAGCATCCTCCTCCAGATCACCGTTGTGTATCCTGTCGCTGTACACACTGTGTACACATTGTCATAATTAGGTTTTGTATCCTGTCGCTGTACACACTGTGTACACATTGCCATAATTAAGTTAACTGTCCAATTTTTAAAAATAAACTGTTTGTTCTCGACAGCAGCTCTGAGGAAGGTTTAAAGCCATCTACAGTCACAGGCACTATTCAGTTTAAAGACATTCAAATACAAAATGTTTGCTATCCATCAAGACCAGATGTAAAAGTATGTAAACAACTGTTATTCATATAATGCATTGTTTAACTGTTTAAAATAGAAGGAAGAGACATGGAGACAGTTCAGAACAACAACTACATTGGACATACAAAACCAGTGATGGAAAATGTACAACTGAAATAAACAAAAAAATAGGAATGACAAAAAGTAATTTTAATGTCATTAAGAAAATACTAACATCAAAACAAATAACACCAGGGCTAAAACTAAGAATAGCAAAATGTTACATCTTCTCAATATTCCTATATGGTGCAGATACATGGACATTAGATAAGAAAACAGAACAGAGAATTGAAGCCTTTGAAATGTGGATATATAGAGGAATAGGTAGAATTGGATGGAAGGAAAAGAAAAAAAACGATGAAGTCTTAAAACAACTAAACATGAAAAGAGAACTACTAAGCACAATTCAAATAATACAAATGCGATTTTTGGGCCATGTTAAAGACACAACAGCCTACTAAAAGTAATCATGGAAGGGAAAATACAAGGTGGCAGAGGCAGAGGCAGACCAAGACTAATATGGACGAGTAACATCAAAAGATGGACAAATCAGCCGATGACAAACTGTACCATCAAAGCAAGAAATAGAGTGGAATGGCGATCCATGTTAACCAACCTTCGTTGCGAAGACGGCACTCGATGATGATGATGAAAAAATAGAGGAAAAAGAGAGTGTATTTACGCCTACTTATCGTTAGGGGTGAATAACTGGGACTCCATCAACAGTGGAAAGATGACCTCGTTCCAACCGCGCCAATAATACGGCAAGTACCAGTGAATAGAAAACCTGGGGCCCAAATTTAAATTCCATTCTTCCATACCCCACCCGCTACACATATTTTGTCCACGAATGGAGGAGAAATGCTCCAACTTCAATTCCCACACCACCCCCTCTCCCACAGCGACAGCGTACTCTTCTCTTCTATCAGACCGTGACCAAAAACGCGCCCCTCCATTCCTTTCAGAAATCGACTGATTCGTCTCAATAACAACGATGAAACGGGAACAGCTTATTTAAGTGATTTGGTTTCAGCGTGCAAATAGAATTTTTTTTTTCAATAATTGTAGGTGACAAATTAATTACTAAGATTATTACGTTACTTAATAGTGCATGGAGTAGCGATAGCTCAGTGGTTAGTGAACTGGACTACAATGGACAAGAGGTAGGGTTCGATCCCAACCAACGGCTTCCGGGTTCACCCAGCCTTAAATGGGTACAGGATTTTTTCTGGGAAAGTAAAGCGGCACGGGCGTAATACCGACCACATTACCTCAAAAATCATGTGCTGAAGGTCTGTAAAATGTATGGTCACTAATGCCATATTCCCTATACGCCACTTAGCGTGACGGGGTACTTTACTTTTTTTTTTTAATAGTGCATAATGTAACCCGTTATTTTATTGACTTTTCGGAGAAGTTGCTTTAAATATTTTAAAAATATCATATAATTTTTCTTCTTCTTTCTTCTTCTTTTCTCTTTCTCATTGATACCTAAAAGGTGTCGTGGTTTATATCATTTGTCGTTCCTGAGCTGCTCGAATTGTCTGAATTAGTGATTTTCCTTTGTTGTTACATGTCTCTGTCACTGCATCTATCCATCTTCTTCTGGGTCTTCCTCTTGGTCTTTTTCCATGCATTCTCGAGAAGAACGCCCTTGATGGTGATTGGTAAGGGTTCATTCTGACCAGGTGGCCAAGCCATTTAAGTTGTTGTTCTATAAATTCTTGGCAGGGTTTAGTTCCTATCATTTTTCTTATGGTTTCATTTGGTTATTCTATCTCTTCTTGTGTTGTTTGTTACTTTTCTCAAGCATCGCATCTCACATGTATGGATCTTTCTTAAATGGGATTTCGAAAGGGTCCATGTTTGACTTTCATAACACAAAGTTGGTATGAAAATACTATTTATCATTTGTTGTTTAGCTGGCATAGAAATGTTTAGATGTCTTAGCAATGGTGAAAGCTGGTCATGTAATCTTTACCAGTTGGTATTCATGTAATCTCTATTAATTGATCCGCCTTCTAAATGGGTTATATCATGGGTAGGCTTTGGTTCTCGAGGCAAATCGCCGGCCTCGAGACAGAGAAGTTGTGGGTTTCAATCCTGACTGCACCAGTTGGGATTTTTATCTATGATTTCTCTCTGCGGCAACCATCCCTGGTCCTGGCTTCAAACATGAATTACTCATCGACGAAAAAAATATGAGTACCTCCGAAGACGGAGTTATCTGCCTATGCGGCAAGGGACCCCTGTGCACACGGCTGCCAGGAAAGAATGGATTAACACGCAAAATTCAGTTCCTAGTCTCTAAGGATTTCGCCAGAGGTCAAAGCGAATGAAAAAAAAATGCGTAGGCTTAGATCGGGATTTTTCTCGCTCGTTCTGTGATGGCTAGCATAATTAGTTCCAGACTAACATAATTAGTCAAGGTGGCCAAGTTGGCAAGGGACGAAAGGCATCCACGCTATCTAAAAATGTCACAATGAAGGCCATTGTGTTGGGCCGAAATGACCAGATGTCGCTGCAAGGCTCAAGCGGTCTTAGAACATTATCATCATCAAGTACCGGGCTTGCTGGCGTAGGTGGTCATATGTCTCTTCACAACTTTCGATCACGACAGTTATTTATCATTTCTGTTGTTGACCTTCTGCCAAGCCATCTCTTAAGCTGTCTGGTATCTTTTCTCTTTGCTTCCCTCTATCTCTTCGTCCCTCAATTTTCCCAGTTGTTACAATATATTCCAGTTGTTCTCTTCTCATTAGTAGTAGTAGATGGCCAAAAAATGATGATTGTTTCTTCCTAATATTGGAAATTAGCTCTCTTTTTGCTTTGGCCTCTTTCAGAACATCTTCATTACTCTTCTTAGCTGTCCATGGTATTCTTAATATTCTTCTGTAAAACCATATTTCTACAGACTCCAGTGATTTTCTTGTCTGTTGTCCTATTGTCCATGATTCACATCCATATGTTAAGACTGGCTCTACATAACATTTAAGAACTCTTTTTCTTGTTTCTATTGTCAAAAATGGATTTCATAGTATCTTCTTCATTTTTTGAAAAGCTGCTTTTGCCTGAGCCATTCTGCATCTCACCTCTGTTGTACATCTTCCGTCTGAGGTTAACAAAGTTCCCAAATATTTAAATTCATTTACCTGTTTTAATATTGTTCCACTTGTCTTTATTTCGCACTGAGGTGATGTCTTTTTCTTTGTTGTTTCCATTACTTCTGCCTTTCTGCTATTAAGGCTGAGTCCTTTATTTTTGCTTTCTTTCACTATAATGTCTAACATTTCTTGTAACTCATTTTCACTCTTAGCGATTAAGACTGTATCATCAGCATACCTTAGATTATTTATATTATGACCTCCAATTGTTATTCCAGGCATGTCCCTTATGGATCTTAAAATAACCTCACTATAAATATTAAACAAATCTGGTGACAGCACACAACCTTGTCTAGCACCCTGTTTTATTTGTTGAAACATTCTCAATTGGCTTCCAGATCTTATGGCCGCTGTTTGTTGCCAGTACATGTTCTTTATTATTCTTAGATCTTTGCTGTCTAGAACAGAACATACATATTTCCGATTAAATAAATTAAATACCTTTTCGTCTATGGATTAACGAGCACATAAAAAAAAAAATGTGAACCCACCTCGTTCGTTTATACTGTTATGGGGAATTAACACGTCGGCTAACGATCAGATTATTGAACCGTGCTGTGAAAGCCCTGAACGGAACAAGTTCACTATATAGAACTCTCTAGCCGTGCCTCGTTAATTGCTGATATAAGGCGGTTTCTAAAAATTATGGTGGATTAAAATTCGCTTTAACAATGAATACAATTGATTATAAATATGGCGGGAGAGAAGATTACAAAGATAGAAGATATGCAACTTATGGAGTTCATTCAAAGGAAATAATACACATGTATTATTGTACTCGTTTATAACCTCCATAAAAACGATGTATTATTTAATAGACATACACCACAAATGTCTTATCAAGTTTATGGTTTCTTTCATTTTGCAATTTTCAGCAATGAAAAAAAGGGCATTGAGTGGGAGGCCAAACATGGGTGTCTGTGAATTTCTGAAAATTCTCTGAATTTTAATCGCATTTTACCAAATTTTTTAATAACTCAAACTATTTTTTTCTTTACGCTTCTCGCTTCTTTTCTTGTCACACACTTCTCCTATTTTTGACACTTTCTATTTTGCCATATTTCTTTCTGATAATTCGTCGTTTTTTTTATTTCTCACGTCTCTATTTTTAATTTTCTCTCATATTGCCACACATATTTCTACTATTCTGACTCTTGACTATAGTTCTTGGCCCTTTCGTCACTTATTTATGCTGTATCCGTTGGTTAGCACTTTTTTCTGGGTAAATGGATAATCTTTTGAATTAATTCTTTCCTATTGGTCTCTAGATCTGTCTTCTACTCGAGATGTATCTTATTAACTTTTTTTTTTTTTTTTTTTTTTGGGGGGGGGGGCACTTCTCTCTTTATAAAGTTTATACTATACTTCCTTCCTTCTTTTGTTCTATAATTTCTTTGTTCCTTTTTCCTACTCATTATTTTACACCCTTTGATCCTTTGTGGTTTGTAGTTTTACCTTCTGGATCGTCAAGACACACGTCCTTCTTCATCTGTCAGAAGGTGGAGGGTCGGTTGGAGACTGTCTCAAGTACAATGAGGTGGAGTGAGTGGATGGTCAGTTAGAGACAGCCTCATATACAATGGGTTGTAGTGAGTGGATGGTCAGTTAGAGACAGCCTCATATACAATGAGGTGGAGTGAGTGGAGGGCCAGTTAGAGACAGTCTCATATACAATGAGGTGGAGTGAGTGGAGAGCCAGTTAGAGACAGCCTCATATACAATGAGGTAGGGTGAGTGGAGGGCCAATTAGAGGCAGCCTCATATACAATAAGGTGGAGTGAGTGGAGGGCCAATTAGAGACAGCCTCATATACAATAAGGTGGAATGAGTGGAGGGCCAATTAGATACAGCCTCATATACAATGAGGTGGAGAGAGTGGAGGGCCAATTAGAGACACCCTCATATACAATGAGGTGGAGTGAGTGGAGGGCCAATTAGAGACAGCCTCATATACAATGAGGTGGAGTGAGTGGAGGGTCAGTTAGAGACAGCCTCATATACAATGAGGTGGAGAGAGTGGAGGGCCAGTTAGAGACAACCTCATATACAATGACGTGAAGTGAGTGGAGGGTCAGTTAGAGACAGCCTCATATAAAATGAGGTGGAGTGAGTGGAGGGTCAGTTAGAGACAACCTCAGATACAATATGGTGGAGTGAGTGGAGGGTCAGTTAGAAACCACCTCATGTACAATGAGGGATGTGAGTGGAGGGCCAGTTAGAAACCACCTCATGTACAATGAGGGATGTGAGTGGAGGGCCAGTTAGAAACCACCTCATGTACATTGACGGATGTGAGTGGATGGCCAGTTAGAAACCACCTCAAGTACAACGAGGTGGAATGAGTGGAGGGCCATTTAGAAACCACCTCAAGTACAACGAGGTGGAATGAGTGGAGGGCCAGTTAGAAACCACCTCAAGTACAACGAGGTGGAATGAGTGGAGGGCCAGTTAGAAACTGCCTCAAGTACAACGAGGTGGAGTGAGTGGAGGACCAGTTAGAAACCACCTCAAGTACAATGAGATGAAGTGAGTGGAGGGCCAGTTAGAAACTGCCTCAAGTACACTGTGGAGGAGGGCCAGTTAGAGACAGCCTCATATACAATGAGGTGGAGTGAGTGGAGGGTCAGTTAGAGACAGCCTCATATACAATATACAATGAGGTGGAGTGAGTAGAGGGTCAGTTAGAGACAGCCTCATATAAAATGAGGTGTAGTGAGTGGAGGATCAGTTAGAGACAGCCTCATATACAATATACAATGTTGTGGAGTGAGTGGAGGGTCAGTTAGAAACCACCTTATGTACAATGAGGGATGTGAGTGGAGGGCCAGTTAGAAACCACCTTATGTACAATGAGGGATGTGAGTGGAGGGCCAGTTAGAAACCACCTCATGTACAATGAGGGATGTGAGTGGAGGGTCAGTTAGAAACCACCTTATGTACAATGAGGGATGTGAGTGGAGAGCCAATTAGAAACCACCTCATGTACAATGAGGGATGTGAGTGGAGGGCCAGTTAGAAACAACACCATGTACAATGAGGGATGTGGGTGGAGAGTCAATTAGAAACCACCACATGTACAATGAGGGATGTGAGTGGATGGTCAGTTAGAAACCACCACATGTACAATGAGGGATGTGAGTGGAGAGTCAATTAGAAACCACCACATGTACAATGAGGGATGTGAGTGGAGGTTAAAAAAGAAAGTAAAGTACCGCCGTCACGCCCAGTGGCGTATAGGGATATATGGTGTTAGTGACCCTATATTTTACAGACCTTCAGCACATGGTTTTTGGGGTAATGTGGTCGGTATTACGCCATTGCTGCTTTACTTTCCCAGAAAAAAATCCGGCACCCATTTAAGGCTGGGTGAACCCCGAAGCCGTCGGTTGGGATCGAACCCTACCCCTCGTCCTTTGTAATCCAGTTCACTAACCACTGAGCTATCGCGGCTCCCGATGTGAGTGGAGGGCCAGTTAGAAACCACCTCAAGTACAATGAGGGATGTGAGCGGAGGGTCAGTTAGAAACCACCTCATGTACAATGAGGTGGAATGAGTGGAGGGCCAGTTAGAAACTGCCTCAAGTACAACGCGGTGGAATGAGTGGAGGGCCAGTTAGAAACTGCCTCAAGTACAACGAGGTGGAATGAGTGGAGGGCCAGTTAGAAACTGCCTCAAGTACAACGAGGTGGAATGAGTGGAGGGCCAGTTAGAAACTGCCTCAAGTACAACGAGGTGGAATGAGTGGAGGGCCAGTTAGAAACTGCCTCAAGTACAACGAGGTGGAGTGAGTGGAGGGCCAGTTAGAAACCTCCTGAAGTACAATGAGATGAAGTGAGTGGAGGGCCAGTTATAAACTGCCTCAAGTACACTGTGGAGGAGGGCCAGTTAGAAACTACCTCAAGTACAATGAGGTGAAGTGAGTGGAGGGCCAGTTAGAAACCACCTCAAGTACAATGAGGTGAAGTGAGTGGAGGGCCAGTTAGAAACTGCCTCAAGTGCAATGAGGTGAAGTGAGTGGAGGGCCAGTTAGAAACTACCTCAAGTACAATGAGGTGAAGTGAGTGGAGGGCCAGTTAGAAACTGCCTCAAGTACACTGTGGAGGAGGGCCAGTTAGAAACCACCTCAAGTACAATGAGGTGAAGTGAGTGGAGGGCCAGTTAGAAACCACCTCAAGTACAATGAGGTGAAGTGAGTGGAGGGCCAGTTAGAAACTGCCTCAAGTGCAATGAGGTGAAGTGAGTGGAGAACCAGTTAGAAACTACCTCAAGTGCAATGAGGTGAAGTGAGTGGAGGGCCAGTTAGAAACCACCTGAAGTACAATGAGGTGAAGTGAGTGGAGGGCCAGTTAGACTGAAGAAAATTTCGGTGCCCATACTTTTAACATTTATGGTCAATTTATTCAGCAATACAGCCAGTGCTGTGTTGTTTTCACTGATAACACTCGGGCACAATTGTCAGTGTTGAGTGAACCTAGGGAAGAAAAGGGTGCTCCTTGACATATTTTAATGCGTTACGGGGTGAAATATGAAACTCTACCATACAAAGTCTACGTAGATATCTTGTCTGTAAATGTACAGACATCTTGATTGTCATGAGTGATATGAACGCTAAAGTAGGAAAAAGGTTAAGACCATTATAGGAAATCATGGTTTAGGAAAAAGAAATGACAGAGTAGAAAGATTAATACAATTTTGTGAAGAATATAGACTGATAATATGTAATACCTTCATTGAGCAAGAGAAAATTAAATTATACACATGGAAAAGCCCTGGAGATAGGAAGAGGAATCAAATAGATTACATAATGATAAAAGACAGATTCTTGATCAGCGTTAAGAAAGCCAAAACCTATCCAGGAGCAGATATTAATTCAGATCACAATCCTGTAATGATTAAAATGAAAATCAAATTAAAGAGAAACAAAGAGAAGACTAATTCAACAATACCAGTCGATATTACAGCTTTAAATCAGAAAGATGTTAAAGAAACTTATACTATACAAGTAAAGAACACATATCAGAAGCTGCTAGAAGAAGGGATTGAGCAGTACACAAGAAAAATCCTGAAGAAAAAGTCACAACCAAATGGCAATGAATAAAAAACAGCATACAAGAATCTTGTGACACCTTACCCAAAAAGGAAAATTATAAAAAACAAAAATGGATAACTGACATCTTAGAAAAAATGGAAGAAAGAAGACAAGCGAAGAACACTGCCAGATACAAGGAAATTGATAATGAAATACGCAAAATAAGCAAAAAGGCAAAAGAAAACTGGCTTAACCAAAGATGTCTAGAAGTCGAAACTGTGGAAAGTAAGCAACATTTAAGAGGGATGCACACCGAAATAAAGAGCATGACTAATAAAAACAAAAAAGCTGCAGGAAACAGTTGTATTGCAAACAAAGAGGGAAGAATGCAAACAGACAACAAAGCTATAATCGATAGATGGCAGGAATATATAACAGAATTATTTCATGATGAAAGAGACAAAAAAACCAATTATAAAATGCACGTCCAGCTATAAAATCCTGAAATCTGAAGTAGAAAAAGCTATAAAAAACAACGAAAAAGGGAAAAGCAGCAGGACCTGACAATATACAGATAGAGATGATACAGGCACTAGAAGATTTTTCGCACTAAAGTGATCACGGACGTATGCAATGACATATACCATACAGGATACGTACCAAATGAACTAAAAACATCAGCTTTCATTGTCTTTCTTAAAAAGAATGGTGCAGTGGAATGCAGTGATTTTAGAACATTAAGCCTAATGAGCCAGGTAACAAAAATTGTACTAAAAGTTATACAAGGAAGGATTCAGAATAAAATCAATACTGAATTAGATGAGCAGCAATTTAGGAAAAATAGTGGGACAAAAGAAGCCATATTTAGCATGAAGACATTGATTGAAAAATACTTAGAAGTAAACAAACTAATATATGCCTGCCTCATAGACTGCACCAAAGCTTTTCATAGCATACACCATAATCAACTTATTTACTACCTAAAAGATATAAATCTGGACGATACAGATATACGACTAATATGTAATTTGTGTTCGGAGGAAACAGCAATAATAAAATATAACAAAGAGAACTCCACATCCATTGATATAAAAAGAGGAGTAAGACAGGGATACATCCTATCACCAAGCTTGTTCAATCTATACACTGAGCAAATCTTTAAAAACATCACAGAAATGCCAGGCCTAAACATTAATGGAAAGATAATCAATAACATCAGATATGCTGATGATACTGTACTACTAGCAGAAAGTCATAAATATCTACTACAATTACTTAATGTAAAAAACACGACGAGCAATAAATATTGACTCGATATGAATATCAAAAAGACTAAAACTATGATCATAAACAAAGAAAATTCTCAAGACCAACAAATAAATATCAAAGTTGAAGGAATACATCTGGAGACAGTTCGGAGCTATAACTACCTTGGACATACTATAACCAGTGATGAAAAATGTATAACTGAAATAAACAAAAGAATAGGTATGGCAAAAAGTAATTCTAATGTCATGAAATATGTACTAAAATCAAAACAAATAACACCAGGGCTAAAACCAAGAATAGCAAGATGTTACATCTTCTCAATATTCCTGTATGGTGCAGAAACATGGACATTAGACAAGAAAACAGAACAGAAAATTGAAGCCTTTGAAATGTGGATTTATAGAAGAATAGGTAGAACTGGATGGAAAGAAAAGAAAACAAACGATGAAGTTTTAAACAACTAAAAGTGAAAATAGAACTACTAAACACAATTAGAACAAGACACATTAAATTTGTGGGGCATGTGAAAAGGCACAACAGCCTAATAAAAGTAACATTGGAAGGGAAAATACAAGGTAAAAGATGCAGAGGGAGACCAACTAACATGGATGAGTAACATAAAAGATGGACAAGTCAACCTATGAGAATCTACACTATCCAAGCAAGAGACAGACTGGAATGGCGCTCCATGGTAGCCAACCTTCGATGCGGAGACGGCACTCAATGATGATGATGATGAGTGAGATCAGATGTCTAGCCCTCTCTAGATAGTGAGATCCGATGTTTAGTCCTCTCTAGATAGTGAGATCAGATGTCTAGCCCTCTCTAGATAGTGAGATCCGATGTTTAGCCCTCTGTAGATAGTGAGATCAGATGTCTAGCCCTCTCTAGATAGTGAGATCCGATGTTTAGCCCTCTGTAGATAGTGAGATCAGATGTCTAGCCCTCTCTAGATAGTGAGATCCGATGTTTAGACCTCTGTAGATAGTGAGATCCTATGTTTAGACCTCTGTAGATAGTGAGATCCGATGTTTAGACCTCTGTAGATAGTGAGATCCGATGTTTAGCCCTCTGTAGATAGTGAGATCAGATGTCTAGCCCTCTCTAGATAGTGAGATCCGATGTTTAGACCTCTGTAGATAGTGAGATCCGATGTTTAGACCTCTGTAGATAGTGAGATCCGATGTTTAGACCTCTGTAGATAGTGAGATCCGATGTTTAGCCCTCTGTAGATAGTGAGATCAGATGTCTCGCCCTCTCTAGATAGTGAGATCCTATGTTTAGACCTCTGTAGATAGTGAGATCCGATGTTTAGACCTCTGTAGATAGTGAGATCCGATGTTTAGACCTCTGTAGATAGTGAGATCAGATGTCTCGCCCTCTCTAGATAGTGAGATCCGATGTTTAGACCTCTATATAAAGTGATATCTGATATTTAGCCCTCGTGAATAACGGCGAAAAAGAAAAGTTCTCGAATACACTCGAGCACGATATAGAACTCTTGGCAGTTAATTTGAAAGTCAAAAAGAGTATGCCAAAATGACCGCCCGCGCCTGGGCAAAAATTGTGGAGCAAATCTATACATGCTGAAGACGTTGGGCCGGTGCAGATATCGCGGCTTTGCCGTAGCAACACAACGCATCAACGCCCATTTAACGGGTGAACGACAAGAAGGAGGAAGCAAGGGATATTGTCACATGATTGTCTTTTGTAATTGAAAAGTTTCAGTTTTAGTTGATGATGAACTTAGTCGGACATCGAGGATCCTTTTCTGAAGTGCGTGAATAATCTCATGTGAACTCGAAAACCCGAGCAACACTTGAGGCACTTATTGTTGTGATTACATGGGAGTTGGTAGGTGTTGGTAGGTGTTGCTACTGTCAGTCCAGTTTCGTGTTCTGTAATTTGATGTTGCTTCCCTAGATGAGTGGTTCAAGTGAAGTTGTTGCGACATCCACAGCAATAATCACAACAAAAAGCGAATAAATATTGGCACAATTATGATAAATTGAAAGTTAGTAATGAAATCTTACTTCTGTTCTACCAGTTGGTTGCTCTTTGTTGAGTTTGTCAGATACTAAATATTTGGAAGGAAGGAATCTCTTAAATGTTAGTATTTCTACTATACGCTAATAAGGCAATCAAATTCTACGAAAATTTACCAACACAAACTTTGTAATGATATAAGGACACCATCTCTAGCTCTAGATGTCAGTATTTGGTCAGGTTATTGCTGCTGCATAGTGTGTCAGAGAAGTGTTCATTGTAACCAAAAATAGAAAATTCTGGTTCTCTAAAACCAAGACGAGAAAGTTGTTGCTAAATGTACACAAGAAGGAGAAATGTGAGCCACTTAGAGTGAAACATAAAATTAGTGCCTCAAGTACAATTTTAAATAAATGTCTAGTCATTATTTCGAATATCAGAACAGTGTCAACGCATGCTTTTATTTTTTAAATTCATAAACTCAAAGTTCTAATCTTATAATCAATAGTACCATCATTTCCATCTGGAGAAATTCGATAGTCTACATCAATATGTCTAATTTGGAACATCACAAGCTGATATCAAAATCATTAAAGAAAATCAGATTGTTGCTATCTCTTTTTTCGTCTATCTTCCCACATACTTGAAAAACATGGACAATTAAAAGTATAGTTTTTTTTATGTCCTGAAGACAATAACAATAAACACATGTTTATTTGACGCCTTGACTACATCGTAAACAAAGAGGAATTGATAACTTTCTCCTTGCCATGGCGAAGTAGAGAATGCTAGGATTGTGTGGAGATTAAACTTGTTTGGTCTAGCGACGATCAACGTGCAAAGGATTCGTGAAAAGTCGAGATACGACAGACGGTAACGAACTGGAAAGTCATTACCATGAATTGGAGGGTCTCAAATATAACAAATTACCAATAATAAAGTGCTGTAAATCAGATGAGACTAGATGTGTACGCAGAAGTTTTCTCAACCAGTAATTGGATAAGTGTGAGAGGCGAAGCAAAATATTTTCACTTTGTTAAATTGAACAATCATGACTTATTCCAGAAGAACACAGTTGTACTTGTGTTCAACTATTAGTAAAGTTGTCGAGCCGAATGAACAGCTATTTTAGTTTTTGTAAACCAGCGGAAGCGATTCGGTCAACGATTTTAAAAGGAACTTTTCTCTGCTGGATATAGACCAAATGAAATGTCCTCCACGGTCGAGTGGCGGCGCGAGATCGAAAGGTATGTCCGCTCATACTGTAAACCTCCATTGATCGGGGTCCGAGCGAAGAAGCGAATCATTTAAGGGGAAGAGGTATGTTTACAGCACTCGCAAAAATATCACAAATAATCAACAACAGGGGAAAAAAAAAACAAAGAACAATAGATGGTCCGAAGCAGGAACCGTTATACTCGGCACAGCGCCTTGCCACGTGAAACCAAACGCTACGGCACACGACTAACTCAGTTATCTAAAAAAGGGAGCTATCACTGGTGAATGAAAAGACGATTAGAGGCCACAGAGATGGGATTTCTCAGAAGAATGTTGAAAGTTCTCTGGACAGCTAAAAAGACCAATGAGGAAGTTCTCAAAGAGGCCAACACAAAAAGGCAGCTCTTAAAAACATCAGAAAGAAGCAATCAACATTTTTTGGGCACATCATGAGAAGAGGAAAGTTGGAATACTTGGTTCATCATCATCGAGTGCCGTCTCCGCAACGAAGGTTGGCTACCATGGATCGCCATTCTACTCTGTTTCTTGCTTTGATGGTGCAGGCTGTCATAGATTGACTTGTCCATCTTTTGATGTTACTCGTCCATGTTAGGTTTGGTCTGCCTCTGCCTCTTTTACCTTGTATTTTTCCTTCCAATATTACTTTTATTAGACTGTTGTGTCTTTTAACAAATGCCCCAAAAATTTCATTTGTCGTGTCTTGATTGTATTTAGTAGTTCTCTTTTTATTTTCATTTGTTTTAAAACTTCATCGTTTGTTATCTTTTCTTTCCATCCAATTCTACCTATTCTTCTATAAATCCACATTTCAAAGGCTTCAATTTTCTGTTCTGTTTTCTTAAATACTTGGTTACAGCTGGCAAAATAAAAGGAAAGAGAGATAGCGGACGACAAAGAGAGAAAATACTGGATAGCTTGGTGTCATGGCATGGAAAACAGTCAACAACAGAACTCATACGATGCACTGTGGATAGAAGATTGTGGAAGGACATGATCGCTAACGCCAACTGGTACGGCACATGATGATGATGACGATCACTGGTGATGTCTTTCACACAGGTGCACTCATGACTGTATATCATAGGGTTACGAACACAACTCAGGAATAATTTGTGTATTTGTATTTTCCTTTTAAGACAAGTATCTCCCGGATAGTGTAGAGCTGAATTACCTGCGTTGCAAACAATCAGTTAAAAGGACGAAATAGTACGAATAGTAGTTTACAGTGAAAGAACAGGCAGCCGCTGGGACAAAAAAAAAAAAAAAAAAAAAAAAATTCCCAGTGGGATTCCCCACACGCGGAGCTAAATTTGGTAACGAACTGCTGACGTCAGAGTCAGCGAGCAAAAACATTACTGCACGATATCAAACTGGTCACGTGCTACTCAGCTTTGCCAAACGAGTGGGATCGAAGAGGTAATGTAAACAACATGACTTTCAAAAATACACCATACGGAGGTATCATGTGCCATATCTATTGATGCACCACACCGAGGTATCATGTGCCATATCTATTGATGCACCACACCGAGGTATCATGTCCCAGATGTAATGATGTACCACACCGAGGTATCATGTGCCAGATATAATGATGTACCACACCGATGTATCATGTGCCAGATATAATGATGCACCACACCAATGTATCATGTGCCAGATATAATGATGCACCACACCAATGTATCATGTGCCATATCTATTGATGCACCACACCGAGGTATCATGTCCCAGATGTAATGATGTACCACACCGAGGTATCATGTGCCAGATATAATGATGTACCACACCGATGTATCATGTGCCAGATATAATGATGCACCACACCAATGTATCATGTGCCATATATAATGATGGACCACACCGATGTATCATGTGCCAGATATAATGATGCACAACACCGATGTATCATGTGCCAGATATAATGATGTACCACACCGATGTATCATGTGTCAGATATAATGATGTACCACACCGATGTATCAAGTGCCAGATATAATGATGTACCACACCGATGTATCATGTGTCAGATATAATGATGTACCACACCGATGTATCAAGTGCCAGATATAATGATGTACCACACCGATGTATCAAGTGCCAGATATAATGATGTACCACACCGATGTATCAAGTGCCAGATATAATGATGTACCACACCGATGTATCAAGTGCCAGATATAATGATGTACCACACCGATGTATCAAGTGCCAGATATAATGATGTACCACACCGAGGTATCATGTGCCAGATATAATGATGTACCACACCGATGTATCATGTGCCAGATATAATGATGCACCACACCAATGTATCATGTGCCAGATATAATGATGCACCACACCGACGTATCATGTGCCAGATATAATGATGTACCACACCGATGTATCATGTGTCAGATATAATGATGTACCACACCGATGTATCAAGTGCCAGATATAATGATGTACCACACCAATGTATCATGTGTCAGATATAATGATGTACCACACCGATGTATCAAGTGCCAGATATAATGATGTACCACACCGATGTATCATGTGCCAGATATAATGATGTACCACACCGATGTATCAAGTGCCAGATATAATGATGTATCACACCGATGTATCAAGTGCCAGATATAATGATGTACCACACCGATGTATCATGTGTAAGATATAATGATGTACCACACCGATGTATCAAGTGCCAGATATAATGATGTACCACACCGATGTATCAAGTGCCATATATAATGATGTACCACACCGATGTATCAAGTGCCAGATATAATGATGTACCACACCGATGTATCAAGTGCCAGATATAATGATGTACCACACCGATGTATCATGTGCCAGATATAATGATGTACCACACCGATGTATCAAGTGCCAGATATAATGATGTACCACACCGATGTATCATGTGTCAGATATAATGATGTACCACACCGATGTATCAAGTGCCAGATATAATGATGTACCACACCGATGTATCAAGTGCCAGATATAATGATGTACCACACCGATGTATCAAGTGCCAGATATAATGATGTACCACACCGATGTATCATGTGCCAGATATAATGATGTACCACACCGATGTATCAAGTGCCAGATATAATGATGTACCACACCGATGTATCAAGTGCCAGATATAATGATGTACCACACCGATGTATCAAGTGCCAGATATAATGATGTACCACACCGATATATCATGTGTCAGATATAATGATGTACCACACCGATGTATCAAGTGCCAGATATAATGATGTACCACACCGATGTATCAAGTGCCATATATAATGATGTACCACACCGATGTATCAAGTGCCAGATATAATGATGTACCACACCGATGTATCAAGTGCCAGATATAATGATGTACCACACCGATGTATCAAGTGCCAGATATAATGATGTACCACACCGATGTATCAAGTGCCAGATATAATGATGGACCACACCGATGTATCATGTGCCAGATATAATGATGTACCACACCGATGTATCATGTGCCAGATATAATGATGCACCACACCAATGTATCATGTGCCAGATATAATGATGGACCACACCGATGTATCATGTGCCAGATATAATGATGCACCACACCGATGTATCATGTGCCAGATATAATGATGTACCACACCGATGTATCATGTGTCAGATATAATGATGTACCACACCGATGTATCATGTGCCAGATATAATGATGCACCACACCAATGTATCATGTGCCAGATATAATGATGGACCACACCGATGTATCATGTGCCAGATATAATGATGCACCACACCGATGTATCATGTGCCAGATATAATGATGTATCACACCGATGTATCATGTGTCAGATATAATGATGTACCACACCGATGTATCAAGTGCCAGATATAATGATGTACCACACCGATGTATCAAGTGCCAGATATAATGATGTACCACACCGATGTATCAAGTGCCAGATATAATGATGTACCACACCGATGTATCATGTGTCAGATATAATGATGTACCACACCGATGTATCATATGCCATATCTAATGATGTACCACACCGATGTATCAAGTGCCAGATATAATGATGCACCACACCGATGTATCATGTGCCAGATCACACGCTACATGCTATTCTCTTGGCTAAACAAATTGTAAGAAAAATAAACAGCCTTGCATCCATACATCACTATCATGTGTCGTGATTTTGTTTCTAGGGTCGGTGATCCAAGCATCCTCCTTGTGAGCACCCTATAGCTCGTAATTAGCTCAACACATTCTTATCATAAACCATGTTGTTATTAAAGGTCTAGATCGTCTGTACCTTTACTTGCATAATCTTAAGCACGTTTACTTGCAGGGCATGAGAAGGTTAGATCAGAATTGGTGTTATTTTCTTGGAAGACCAGCTTGTAAAGGTTATTTATAATTTAAGAATTATGTCCAAGCCAGGAAAGACGTCAGTAGCACAATAAAATGAGCATGGAATGGATCGTCGCTAGACACTCTTCTGTCATCCTCCTGATTAAAATTGGTAGTGTTCTCTAGTGTGAAGTTCAATACTTCATCCTCCTGATTAAAATTGGTAGTGTTCTCTAGTGTGAAGTTTAATACTTCATCCACCTGATTAAAATTGGTAGTGTTCTCTAGTGTGAAGTTCAATACTTCATCCTCCTGATTAAAATTGGTAGTGTTCTCTAGTGTGAAGTTCAATACTTCATCCTCCTGATTAAAATTGGTAGTGTTCTCTAGTGTGAAGTTTAATACTTCATCCTCCTGATTAAAATTGGTAGTGTTCTCTAGTGTGAAGTTCAATACTTCATCCTCCTGATTAAAATTGGTAGTGCTCTCTAGTGTGAAGTTTAATACTTCATCCACCTGATTAAAATTGGTAGTGTTCTCTAGTGTGAAGTTCAATACTTCATCCTCCTGATTAAAATTGGTAGTGTTCTCTAGTGTGAAGTTCAATACTTCATCCTCCTGATTAAAATTGGTAGTGTTCTCTAGTGTGAAGTTTAATACTTCATCCTCCTGATTAAAATTGGTAGTGTTCTCTAGTGTGAAGTTCAATACTTCATCCTCCTGATTAAAATTGGTAGTGTTCTCTAGTGTGAAGTTTAATACTTCATCCTCCTGATTAAAATTGGTAGTGTTCTCTAGTGTGAAGTTTAATACTTCATCCTCCTGATTAAAATTGGTAGTGTTCTCTAGTGTGAAGTTTAATACTTCATCCTCCTACGTCGTGAAAAGATGACGCCATTAGCAAATAGGTCAGGATCGATCTCTTTACTCTATGCCCCAGGGATCTTCAATTGAAATCTATTTATTTTAATGCTTTTATACAGCTGTTATTGGTTAACAGAAGCAGGGAGAGCGAATCGCCGAATCGATAACCTATCGTATACCAAGCGGTGGTGTCAAATTTTTTTTTTTTTTCTGTCGGTGTGAAAATCTCAGCCATGGACACCTTATAATGGCTGCACTGGACAAATGGTCTTTTGGTTTCTGATCCTATAAGACCTTCCGGGAGATTCCAGAAATGGGGAAAATGCCGTAGAGATAGTTTAAATATAAACATAACTGATGTCTTTATATGTCAGAAACAATGAATAACTCATCGTAAACAAGAAAATGCGAAGAAATATAAACCAATTAAACCTTATTTGGAGCCCAAAGATGATATTTTATAATGTATTATTAAATTATTGATAATGTCAAGGACAATTAAAGGCAGAAGAATCATACCCCAACAATTGCAGGCAGGTAAAGACGGACCGCGGGGCACACAAAACTGTGCAACACAATGCGCTGCAAAGTGAACGAAGAAAAAATGAAAATAAATGATGGCACTTATTGTGAACATTGAATCAGTACCAAATATTTTCACTTCTTTTCTTCCTGTCCTTCCTCATTTGTCTCTCAGCACCGAATGAAGAGAATAGTTTGCTGTCTTTAGTTGATTTTTTCTGCATTCACATTTCTGAGTTTTTATTGAATTCCATCTATTTATCGTTTTCGAGAACTTCCTCTGGTCATTTGTTTTTATAGCCAATATTAATTTTGTTTTGTTAGTACACTACAAGAATTCATGAATTTAGAACAGTTTTAAATAATTATTTTGTACAAAGTGATTGGTTCAGTTTTCAATTTGATTTTTTTTAAAAATCTCTTCTCAGCGACAAAAGCTTTCATCGTCTTTTGCCTTATTTAAAAAAAAAAATAAATAAATAAAGTACCTCCGTCACGCCAAGTGGCGGCGTATAGGGAATATGGTGTTAGTGACCATAAATTTTACAGACCTTCGGCACATGCCCTTTGGGGTAATGTGGTCGGATAATGTGGTCGGTATTACGCCCGTGCTGATTTACTTTCCCAGAAAAAAATCCGGTACTCATATAAGGCTGGGTGAACCCGGAAGCCGTCGGTTGGAATCGAACCCTACCCCTTGTCCTTTGTAGTCCAGTTCACTAACCACTGAGCTATCGCGGCGCCCTTCTTTTGCCTCATACCTGTATATAAAAAAGAAAACTCAGATTTTCTTGCGCAAACTCATAACATGTACCAATCCTTCAGAACAAAGCGACGCAGAATGTACTCGAAACCTATTGTAGCTCGTTGATTAGGCAATCTCATTTGTACCATAGAAATAAAAAGCAGAATAGCCCACGCCAAATAGCATTTCAGAAATGAAGAACATCTTATGCATCTAGTCTATACCAATAGAAGTGAGAAAGAGAGTTCATAGGTGCTAAATAGAGCCTATTCTGACCTATGGAAGCGAATCATGGACAGTAGAAAAAAAACAACAAATAATAGAGGCCACTGAGATTGGACTTCTCAGAAGAATATTTAGAGTTCCCTGGACAGCTACAAAAGGCCAATGAGGCCATTCTCTAAAAGGTCAACACCAAAAGGGAGCTCCATGAAAACGTCAAAAAGAAACAATCGACATTTCTCTGGCAGATCAAGAGAAGAGGATATTTGGAATATTTGGTTACAACTGCCAATTACAGGGAAAGAGAGATCGCGGATGACAAGGAGAAAAAATACTAGACAGCTTCTTGTCATCATGGCACGGAAAATTCAACAGCAGAATTTATACGATGCACTGTGGATAGAAAAATGTGGAAGGACGTGACCTTGCTCAGCTGTTGGATTAATAATACTGGATAGTTCATACATGAATTCATGCTACCTAGTTTCTCATGCCACTCTCATCATCCTAACATATTTCCACATTCAGAAAAAATTAGCAGTTTAGATTCTACGAAAGTCTTTGCTGGCGTTACACTAGGTTGTTGGAACTTCTCTAACTCAATGAGGTAGTTTTAGTCCTTGTCTATCACTACGTCTGAGCTATAATATACAACTCTCTTACTATAACTACTACTGGATACATACTACTGGTCCGTCTAGCCAGAAAGGTGAATCGAGGATCTGGGTCACACACCTACGCTAGGTCAGAGTCAAATGTCCTTGACCAGCGTCCATTGTCTTTATCATAGCATTCGTTGACCATACCACGTCTGTTCGTCAGATCTGTTGCTACTAGAAAGAAAGGCATCGTTAAAAGGTAAAGTACAGACTCCCTCCACGCCTTGCTATGCGTACGGAGAATATGTGTTAGTTGCTATGAGTATGGAGATTATGTGTTAGTTACTATGAGTATGGAGATTATGTGTTAGTGACAGCGACCTTATTTTTTCCATGACCTCAGCACATCACCGTGAAATAGCTATTTGACTTTCTCATTTGTCTCTCAGCACCGGCATATTTACAATACGTTGACTGTTATTAAATCGCAAAAATCTTGGAGGAAAGTGTCTTGGTAATGAGTAATGGATCGTTGCCTACCTCTAAAGAGAAAAGAAAGCCCTGTGGTGTGTAAGTCCTGAAATCGACTGAGCTTTTGAAGAGTTATTGTTAAGAGTCTGGTGTCGTTGTACACTTGCCTGCCAGCCTGAAAATTCGGTATTCAAATGCCAGTTCAGGTTTCAAAAAAACATTTCCACCTTAACGGTTCTCTTTAAATGAGTACCAGAGATCTTCTGTGTGACGGAAAATCAGCGTTGAAGTTAACAGGCCGCCTCACCTCATGAAGATGAAGATTAGAAACATGAATTTAACAACGTTTCATTACCTAATGGAATTTGCTATGGGATTACCATTGCCGTTTTACAATTTGAACATAAATTACACTAATATTAATTGTCCCTATAATGAAGTATCTTAGTAACACTGTATGTAACGGAGGCGAAGGTGCGCCTCACAGCACCAGAGCTGGAAGTTGTCAGCGACCCACAGCTGATTGCTTGCGCCAGGATCAGTGAACCAGAACCATCCAGACCCTGCTCCACCTCTCCGTGGTGCCTCTAGTAACAGACTAACCTGTCTAGTCTGGCCAAACGAGTAGGGATCGAAAAGGGAAGACAATCCGGTACTCAAAAATGTCATGCTGAAGTCGGATGTGTTGGGCCGAAAGGCGCAAATATCACAGTTATACTTATACTATAAACCACAACAAAACAGAGGATTTTTTTTTTGGGGGGGGGGGAGGGAATGATCCTTGCAACGCATTTTTTGTTCGTTTCTGAAATCGTCTTTATCATTGAGTGCCGTCTCCGCTTCGAAGGTTGGCTACCATGGGGCGCTATTCTGCTCTGTCTCTTGCTTTGATGGTACAGGTTGTCATAAGAAGACGTGTCCATCTTTTGATGCTGTGCGTCAATGGTAGTCTTGGTCTGCCTCTTTTACCTTGTATTTTCTTTTCCAAGATTACTTTTAGTAGAGTGCTGGGTCTTTTAACATGATCCAACTATCTCATTTTGTCTTGTTTGAACTGTATTTAGTGGTTCTCTTTTCATTTTTAGTTATTTTAAGACTTCAACGTTTGTTTTTATTTGTCCATCAAATTCTTCCTGTTCTTCTATAAATCCACATTTCAAAGGCTTCAATTTTCTGTTCTGTTTTCTTGTCTAATATCCATGTTTGTGCACCATACAGGAAAGTTGAGAAGATATAACTTTTTGCTTTTCTTAGATTTAGCCCTAGTGTTATTTATTTTGATTTTAGTATATTTTTCATGGCATTAAAATTACTTTTTGCCATTCTTATTCTTTTGTTTATTTCAGTTATAATTGTCCATCATTGGTTACAGTATGTCCAAGGTAGTTTTAGCTCTGAACTGTCTCCATGTCCTTCAACCTGTGATAGTAGTTGTAGCTCCGAACTGTTTCCAGGTCTTTCAACTTTGATATCCACTTGTAAGTTTCGAGTGTCATCTTTGTCAATGATCATACTTTTAATCTTTTTGATATTCATATCCAATCCATATTTTTTGCTTGTCATGTTTATTCCATTAAGTAATTGTAGATCTTCTGGATTTTTTTGCTAGTGATACAGTATTATCAGTATATCTTAGATTATTGATTATCTTTCCATTAATGTGTAGGCCTGACTTCTCTGTGATGTTTTTATAGATTTGCTCAGTGTATAGATTGAACAAGCTTGGTGGTTGGGTATATCCTTGTATTTCTGAAATTTTAAAGTAAAAACAAATAAATGAAAAAGAGTTACTTCTACACAAGGGAATGCTATGTCTGTGTTAATGTAAATTTTGATAAATCTCAACAACTAGATTTCTGGACCGTTTGTTTCCGCCATTTTTCAGATCAGTGTTTGACTTGGCTAATGTGTTCAGCTTTCTTTTTTCTTTTAGTATAGTATATGTCTACCGTGTTGGTCGTTGTATATTTGTTGTTTTGTACATGATGAAACGTTTTGCCTCTCGAATAACTCAGCTGCTAGATACAATTTTATGTTTATTTTACAAAATCTACATTCACAATATTTGTGGGTGTAATCGGTTCATAACAACGTTACGGACTATTTCCGGGAGGTCATACTAACATGTGACTTCCATTCGAGGACAGCGACTTACAATCGGAAATAAAAGGAAAAGCGAATCATTTATGGGGCTTCAGAAATCATCATCATCAACAATTACCATGCCTGCTGGCGTAGGTGATCATATCGCTCCACAACTTTCGATCTCGGCAGCTATTTACCATTTCTGTTGTTGACCTTCTGCCAAACCATTCTCTTAAGCTGTCTGGTATCTTTTCTCTTTGCTTTCCTCTATTTCTTCGTCCCTCAATTTTCCCAGTTGTCACAATATATTCCAGCTGTTCTCTTCTCATTTCATGACCAAAAAATTATGATTTTTTCTTCCTAGCATTGGATATTAGCTCTGTCTTTGCTTTGGCCTCTTTCAGAACATTTGCATTACTCTTCTTAGCTGTCCATGGTATTCTCAACATTCTTCTGTAAAACCATATTTCTACAGCCTCCAGCGATTTTCATGTCTATTGTCCTATTGTCCATGATTCACATCCATATGTTAAGACTGGCTCTACATAACATTTAAGATCTCTTTTTCTTGTTTCTATTGTCAAAAATGGATTGCATAGTATCTTCCTCATTTTTGGAAAGCTGCTTTTGCCTAATCTATTCTGCATCTCACCTCTATTGTACATCTCTTGCAACTCACTTTCACTCTTAGCGATTAAGACTGTATCACCAGCACACTTTAGATTATTTATATTATGACCTCCGATTGTTATTCGAGTTATGTCCATTATGGATCTTAATATAATCTCACAATACATATTAAATAAATCTGGTGACAGCAGGACACAGGTAACCTTGCCTAACACCCAATTTTTATTTGTTGCAACATTTGCCAGTGCATGTTCTTTATTATTCTTAGATCTTTGCTGTCTACGTTTATGCCTTCTAAAATTTGGATTATTTCTTGGTGCTTTACTTTGTCAAATGCTTTGGTAAATTCTATAAAACATAGGTATAGATCTGTTTTCATCTCTATGGCTCTTTCTACTAAAGATCTTATGATGTATGTGGCATTGTTGGTACATTTACCTCCAACAAATATAAAATAAATGTTTATTATTTTTTCTGTTATTATTTTCCATAAGCTTAATCTTTTTTCTTTTTATTTGTCTCATTTATATAAAAAAACCACATGCTATTCATTGTCAAAGCCACATAAAAAAAAAACAATTGTAATATCAATTATTTATAATAGATAGTGAAAACGAGAGAGTTCTATATAGTGAACTCCCTGCTGTACTTTCGTCATAAAGTGCAAACACACCGATCGTTATCGGACTGGTTTTCTATTTTTCTCCCTTGCGAGAAAATTCACAAAATTTCTCGAGACTTAAATGGTTATTTGTTATCGCGTTGAGTTCTTCGACATTTCTAAACACTTTAACCACGTCACCGCCCCTCCCTACCCATATATATATATATATATATATATATATATATATATATATATATATATATATATATATATATATATATATATATATATATATATATATATATATATATCCACAATGGAGGCAACCCCCGAACGAAAGAAACATCATGCAATGCGTCCTTGAACTTGACCTAAAGCACTCGGAATGAAATGGCAAATAATCATATTCACGCCGCTTCCTTTTTCAGTCTAAAAAAATGTCCTAGCTAATTAGATTTTGCTTCGCGGATCTTCTAATACTATAACATAAATGTCCAAACGTTTAGAGGGTATACAGTAGCGTGTCACTCCCTCCATTCATAGGAAGATTGCCTGCAGGACCGATATCGTCAACTTCTATTTATAGACGTAGCAATCTCCACAGGTCACTGGTTTTGTAGTCGAGAACAGCAGCAAGTTTGTACTTTATTTAATTACAGCGTAAGTGATATAAATATTCTACAGAAAATGGTAAATACTGAATACAATCCAAGTCAGCCAAAAATGAACAAATACATAACAATTTGTGCAAGTGATAAGTTTAACTAGCTCAATTCTTCTTTCCTTCTAATTTGCTTTTTTCAGCATCGAGGAGAGATATAACTTACGCACTTTTGCTATTCTGGTAGCATCTTCTGTTATGTTTCCTAGCGTTTCTAACATTCCGTCAATCCGTCTTTGTCATGGTCGAACCTTGTTAATGGTGTTCTCGCAACGTTTATTAAAGACTCGTTGTGTTGTGATCTCTCTGTTTTACCACGAGCACACATACTTTTACCTGTTGTTTCTTTATGTATTCAATGGCATAAATTATTATCAGCTTTTCGTCCCAGTTCCTCATTTCTAATCTTATCTCTCATGTTACTCATGCCATGTACCTAACACAACTCATTTCTGATCTTATCTATCATGTTACTCATGCCATGTGCCTAACACAACTCATTTTGATCTTATCTCTCATGTTACTCATGCCATGTGCCTAACACAACTCATTTCTGATCTTATCTCTCATGTTACTCATGTCATGTGCCTAACACAACTCATTTCTGATCTTATCTCTCATGTTACTCATGGCATGTACCTAACACAACTCATTTCTGATCTTATCTCTCATGTTACTCATGCCATGTGCCTAACACAACTCATTTCTGATCTTATCTCTCATGTTACTCATGCCATGTGCCTAACACAACTCATTTCTGATCTTATCTCTCATGTTGCTCATGCCACGTGCCTAACACAACTAATTTCTGATCTTATCTATTATTTTGCTCATGCCATGTGCCTAACACAACTAATTTCTGATCTTATCTATTATGTTGCTCATGCCATGTGCCTAACACAACTCATTTCTGATCTTATCTATTATGTTGCTCATGCCATGTGCCTAACACAACTCATTTCTGATCTTATCTATTATGTTGCTCATGCCATGTGCCTAACACAACTAATTTCTGATCTTATCTATTATGTTGCTCATGCCATGTGCCTAACACAACTAATTTCTGATCTTATCTATTATGTTGCTCATGCCATGTGCCTAACACAACTCATTTCTGATCTTATCTATTATGTTGCTCATGCCATGTGCCTAACACAACTCATTTCTGATCTTATCTATTATGTTGCTCATGCCATGTGCCTAACACAACTAATTTCTGATCTTATCTATTATGTTGCTCATGCCATGTGCCTAACACAACTCATTTCTGATCTTATCTATTATGTTGCTCATGCCATGTGCCTAACACAACTCCTTTCGGTAGTGTTTATTGTCTTCTTGTTCTTGAGTCTAGGTCTGGCTGGGTTTGGTAGTAGACCATTGTGATGAATATTGGGCCTGTATTGTGCCTGTTTTACATACAGTATGCATGTTTTACCTGTATTGTACCTGTTTTACTTGTAGTGTGCCTGTTTTACATACAGTATGCATGTTTTACCTATAGTATTATTTTCTTAGGAATACATCTGGAGACAGTTCAGAACTACAACTACCTGGGACATACTATATATAACCAGCGATGGAAAATGTACAACTGAAGTAAACAAAAGAATAGGGTATGGCAAAAAGTAATTTTAATGTCATGAAAAATATACTAACATCAAACAAATAACACCAGCAGAAACTAAGAATAGCAAAATGTTACATCTTCTCAATATTCATATATGGTGCAGAAACATGGACATTAGACAAGAAAACAAAAGAGAAAATTGAAGCCTTTGAAATGTGGATTTATAGAAGAATAGGTAGAATTGGATGGAAAGAAAAGAAAACAAACGATGAAGTTTTAAAACAACTAAAAATGAAAAGAGAACTACAAGAAAACACAATTCAAACAAGACAAATTAAATTTGTGGGGCATGTTAAAAGACACAACAGCCTAATAAAAGTAATATTGGAAGGGAAAATACATGGATTAGTAACATCAAAAGATGGACAAGTCAACCTATGACAATCTGCACCATCAAAGCAAGAGACAGACTGGAATGGCGCTCCACGGTAGCCAACCTTCGATGCGGAGACGGCACTCAATGCTGCTGACGATTATTTTCCTGACGGACAACAATGGTGACATCTGTCCGGTAATTTGACAAGCTTTGTTACATAGTGAGTCTATTGCTTGTGAATTGTATTTTGTCACTAGACTTCCTAAGTGTTTAAATTCACCCACCTTTTATTTAATTGCATGCCGTCTAAATCAAGTAAGGAAATCAGTTATCTGACGGGTAACACGATCACCACAGGGACAGGGAATCCCTCAGAACACACGCACAGACTACGGGAAGATGGGGAGGACAGGGGGGGGGGGGGTGGAGTCTGACCTAGAACCTAGAGATCATTCGTTCGTTCGCTTTCGTCAGCTTTGACCTCTGACGAAGTCCCACCCACTCAATTTTGTGAGAAAAGTCTATTATATCATTGCGTGTAAAGTCTGTTTTATCCCATTACAGGATGCCCCTCGCCATGCAGTCAGATTTACTCCGACTTCAGAGGTACTAATTTTTAGGGAATTAGTAAAACCCAGGTGTCCTCGCCAGGGTACGAACCCCGGCTGTTGCCGTGGTAAGCCAACCGCCTATCGATTGCGCTAACCGGACACCCTAACCTAGAGATGACGATAAATTAATGAAGCAGCAGACATCACAATAGGGAGCCGCGATAGCTCAGTGGTTAGTGAACTGGACTACAACGGACAAGGGGTAGGGTTCGATCACAACCGACGGCTTCCGGGTTCACCCAGCCTTAAAATGGGTACCGGATTTTTTTTTCTGGGAAAGTAAAGCAGCACGGGCGTAATACCGACCACATTACCCCAAAAATCATGTGCTGAAGGTCTGTAAAATATAGGGTCACTAACACCATATTTCCCTATATGCCACTTGGCGTGACGGGGGTACTTTACTTTTTTTTAGACATCACAATGAGCAGCGAATTGTTTCAGGGGAAGACGTATGTTTATAACACTCGGGGAAAAAAAATCACAAATAATCAACATAAGAAAAAAAATGCGCTAGACTGACGACACACACCAGCGAGTAGAGAGAGTATTGACCCGAACAGTCTATTTGTTGGACGATGAAAGACATCAGAGCCGGGAGTAAACAAGGCAATCAAGTTATCAAGAAAAACACATGCATACACACACAAACATAGGCACGCACATATATATGCTTGCTTTTATGCACACACGTATTTTTATCGCAGTTTTCTTTTAGTTTTCTCTCCTTCTCATCTTGATTGTGCGACTTAATTATTAACCCTAATAAAACCATATTTTCTACCATGACATTGGTGGCTGTCTGTGTTTCTGTGCACGCGCGTGTGTAAGTGTGTGCGTGCGTGTGTATGTGTGTGTGAGTGTGTGTGTGTTGTAAGTCACCTCTCGTGGGTGTAAAGCGATCTCACGTGACAGACCGATAGCTGTGGTTTTTTTATTTTTATTTTCCTACACGAACGCAGTAAATCATGAAACTCGAAATTCTAGTTGAAATCGAGTAAAGCAAATTAAACAAAGTCCTAGCAGAATGAAACGATCGGATAAACAAACACATACTCATCACTCTGCTCATCTCATGAAATCGACAGTCTTCTACATAAACAAACTATGAAACTGATATTACAGTGGTGCCTCGTAATTCGAATTTAATTCATTTCAGGAGAACGCTTAATTGTTCGAACTATGAATCAATTTTCTCTATTAGAAATAATGGAAAATGGTTATTCCGTTCCTAGAACCAAAATAGTACTTATTTTGTTAAACGTAAATATAAAACACCCTAAATTTAAGGTAAAAATAGAACAGTTAAATACCCTTTAAAAAAATATAATTAAAACCCCAAAATAAAAAACCACACACACTATATTATCAGTTATGTTTATGGATATAAAATATTATCAATTGAAAATTACGTTTTCTGTAAATTAGTGAGGAGTGGTGATGTCTCTCATGGCTGGTGGAGAGGAAGGGAACAGTTATTGTCTGAAATGTGAGCTCACTTCCATAAACACTTAAAAATAAACGTAACTTCTTGTGTTCTCTTTCTCTCGTCTGCCACTTAGCACTACTGGGGGTGTGGGTTTTGGCTCCCTTTCCATATCTTCAAAACCCACCATGTTCCGCGTTCATGCTTCACGATAGGCTCCCTATCCCACTTTAATGAGTTGATACTACAACGTCCACTTTGGTTTTTTTCCTTACACAATCTTGTTGGATGCCGTAATATATATATATATATATGCCAGAGATGCCAGGCCTAAACATTAATGGAAAGATAATCAATAACCTAAGACTACTAACAAAAAATTATGAAGTTATACAACAATTACTTAATGAAATAAACACGACAAGCAAAAAAAAAAAAAAGGATTATATATGAATATCAAAAAGACTAAAACTAGGATCATTAACAAAGATAATACTCAAAACCTACAAGTGGAAACCAAATTTGACGGAATAGACCTGGAGACAGTTCAGAGCTACAAAATACCATGCACACACTATAACCAGTAATGGAAAATGTAAAACTAAAATAAACAAATGAATAAGAATGGCAAAAAGTAATTTTAATGCCATGAAAAGTATACTAACATCAAAACAATTAACATCAGGGCTAAAACTAAGAATAACAAAATGTTATATCTTCTCAACATTCCTGTGTGGTGCAGAAACATGGACTTAGACAAAAGAATAGAACATACAATTGAAGCCTTTGAAATGTTGATTTATAGAAGAATAGGAAGAATTAAATGGAAAGAAAAGAAAACAAATGATGGAGTCTTAAAACAACTAAAAAAAAAAGACACTAACTAAACACAATTCAAAAAAGACTAAATGAGATTTTCGGAGCATGTTAAAAGACACAGCAGCCTACTAAAAGTAATATTGGAAGGGAAAATAAAAGGTAAAAGAGGCAGAGGCAGACCAAGACTAACATGGACTAGTAACGTCACAAGCTGGACTATAACAATCTGCGTGGTTAAAGCAAGAGCTAGAGCGAAATGGCACTACATGGTAGTCATCCTTCGATACGGATATGGCACTTAATGGTCATGATGATAAATATGTGTGTGTGTGTGCGTGTGTGTGTATGTATGTATGTATGTATGTATGTATGTATGTATGTATGTATGTATGTATGTATGTATGTATGTATGTATGTATGTATGTATGTATGTATGTATGTATGTGTGTGTGTGTGTGTGAGTGATTAATACATACATATATGTATATACCTAAACACATAAAAAACACACCGAGACAAACACTGAAAAATTACGAGCTGACTTTGGCACACAACAGAATGTATGTACAGAGGACATCTTTTCACTGCGTCTGAGCACACTCAGTGTACAAACGCAGGAGCATCGCTCGAAGTCCGGGTAGAGATTTTCTTGAATTTATCGTTCGAACTTTGGAACGTTCGAAGTTAGGGTCGTTCGAAGTACGAGGCTCTGCTGTATGATTATTTTTATTATTACTATTATTATCCAGTTAATAATAACCAGATGAGACCTTCCCAACCATACGCGGTGCCGATTACCTGACCTACTCTAATTCCGATGTTGCCAATTATTGTGCACTAAAAGTAATACAAGCTCACAGATTTGGAACAAAAGGTGGCGTGCGAGTTGATTTAAACGGGAAGTGTTTCCTCTCTCCCTTTCCACTATCACTCTAATGTAGATGTCTGGCACTACAGTTGAACAAGGAAATAGACGAAACATATCACTATTAGAGACATGTTATTTGCTGACGCCACTGTACTTGTTACACAAAGAAAGAAATACATAGAGAACTAGCTGAAACATCACACAGCACAGAGAGCAGCATTGCCTACAAAGCAGCCTCTGCCAAATATAGACGCGAGGTTATATCAGCAAGACATAGCTGGATAGACAAAACAGAGAGCCTTAATCTAGACAAAAATGGACATAAATTATGGAAACTTGCGAATGCTCTGAGCGACGAAACCAACTGCCGACCTTCAATATCATTAGCACACAACGAGAACATCATGACAGGCAAAAGGGCAGCAAATCTACTGATAGAGACTTACAAGAACATTAGTAGAATAAACATTCCAATAGACAAACAGAGAGTTGCATGACGGGAAAACCAAGACGCAAAACACATGCCTTTAGCACCAGAAAAGCATCAGACGACCATCTTTACCCCAACTGAATTAGATGTTGCCCTCGAAAGATTGAAGCTCAAAAGTTCCCCTGGTAAAGATGGAATCACCAACGAAATGCTCCTAAATCTGGGACAGAAAGCCAAGACCAGCTTCTAAGGATAATAAATGCTAGCTGGAAGAGAGGTCATGTGCCGGCAAACTGGAAAGAAGCTATTATGGTGCCCATCCTCAAGCGTGGAAAAGACCCACTAGACCCAAGTAGCTATAGACCAATTAGCTTACTGAGCTGTCTGAGTAAACTCATGGAAAGGCTGGTTAACAGAAGACTTATGTGACATTTGGAGACAAAACAACAAATCGTACCACAACAAAGTGGCTTCCGTCAGCACAGATCAACTGAAGACCTGGTCACCTACATTGCACAGGAAATAGAGGATGCTCTACAAGAAAAGAAACACACACTGGCAGTGAGGGTTGACATGGAGGAGGCTTTTGATAGGGTTTAAAGAACAAGCTTTTTAGACCTGGCATCCAGGGTCGTTTATTGGGTCTCTCAATACCTTCAGGATAGAACGACCAGAGTACAAGTTCAAGGTCACCTAAGTAAGAAGGTCTCTATCGAATAAAGTGTCCCACAAGGCGGAGTCTTGTCCCCAACACTCTTTTTAATTTTCATAAATGGCATCGTTATGGACATACCACCCCGAATACACTCAGCAAAATACGCAGATGATCTGGCGTTATGGACTCGCGAGGAAAGTATGTCGGTGGCTGGTTCCAGGATGCAAGATGCCCTAGGTGAACTTGAAAAATGGACGAACAGCTGGTTCTTACCAATCAACGAAAAAAAAAACAACTACATATGCAATTTTCAGCCTATCAAGAAACATACTCTCTGCAAACTTGAAGATAAAAGACCATACACTCCCTATTGACCAACACCCAACATATCTTGGCGTCACCATGAATCGCAGAATGACTTTGAAAAATCAGATAAACAGAGAAAGAAAAAAAAGCCAAAAACCGAATTAATATTATGAAGAAATTGGCAGGAACGGACTGAGGAGCAGATAGCAATATTTTGAAAAGACTATACGTAGGAAGGGTCAGACCAGTCCTAGATTATGGAGTCACAGCCTGGGCTATGGCTTCCAAATCACACCGTAGCAAAATTAACAGAACACAGAACCAAGCTGCCCGTATCATCACTGGTGCTATGAAATCTACACCTATCAAAACCCTAGAAACAGTAACAGGTTTACAACCCTTAAATGACAGACGGGTCACTAAAGTATTGCAACAAGCGGAGAAATATAGAAGGTTCCTTAGCCACTCCATGCATCAAAGAATTACTGGTTTAGGAATTGTACGACTAAAGAGGAGCAGCTTCGCTGCAATCGCCAATGAACTAACTACTGGAGACCCAGTACTTTCCCAAACAATACCGAAACCTTTGGTCCTATCTGATATTTCTACTCATGGGAAACATAAAACACCATAATTTAAGGAAAATATAACAGGAATCATGAAAAAAGACACCCAATCAGACACAGAAAGAAAACACGTAGCAGAAAAACACATACAAGATACCTACCCACAGGACTCTTGGCCCCACATATACACAGAAGGCTCTGCTACAAATGCCACCATAAATGAAGGGGGTGGTGTGTCGCAGAATAACCAGGACGAGATCATCAAGTCAATAGCTACTGGGAAATTCTCAAACAACTTTAAAGCAGAAACTGAGACGATCAGAGATGCTGCAACACTGGCTACTCAACTAAAAAATAACATGCACAATAAATTGGTGATTCTGACTGATGCTCTGTCCGTACTATCAGCTCTATAAAGCCCCAATATCAATGAACTAGATGACTTGAGAACAACACTAGACTAACTATGCAATAACTTCCAAAGAGTAGTCATTCAGTGGATACAATCACACTGTAATATACACGGGAACGAACGCGCAGACAAATTAGCTAAAGAGGGAGGGAGATTACTACAAGAGAACCATCCGCTCAGTTATGATGAAGCCAAATCCATCCTCAAAGGCCAGTACCATGAAAAATGGAAACGAGAACACCCAAGGCATAACGAGAGTGACGGATACCATCAACTATCAAGGAGGGATCAAGTCATCATATTTCGCCTACGCACTGGCCACAATAGAATGAGGAATCACATGTTCACCAAATTCAAAATAGGTACAACCAGCCAATGCCACGGTACACTGGACAATATGACTACAAAACACGTTCTACAGGATTGCTCCCAGTACACAGGCCTGAGAAGAGCAATGTGGTCCACACCCACCTCCCTGGAAGAAAAACTATATGGGACAATCGAATCACTCAAACAGACAGCTGACTTCATGATAGAGTCTGGAATCCTACTCTGATTGAGTCTTGATCGCAGAGAGACAGAGAGAGAGAGAGAGAGAGAGAGAGAGAGATAGATAGAGAGAGAGAGATACATCGTTTTTCGCATGCTTGCAGGTACATCGGTCTAACAATAAGTTTACAGAAAACTAATATACTCGGTCAGGACGTCGAAGCAACACCTGTCCTCTTTATTGACAACTACAACCTCGATGTCGTGCAGCAGTATAGCGAGCTGGTGTCAATCATCAACAACAAACTATCTTTAGATACAGAAACTGACACCCGCATTTCTAAAGCTGCTACCACCTTTGCCCATCTTTCTAGGCGTGTTTGTCAAAATAGCAAACTGACAATTGAAAGAAAGGCGCAATCTACAATGCCTGAATCATTTGTATCCTCCTGTATGGCAACGAATCATGGACATCTTATGCAAAGCAGGAGAGAAGGCTAAATGCATTCAATATGGGATGTCTGCGCCGTATTCTTGGTATCACCTGGAAGGACATAGTGACACTCGACGAGGTCATGACTCGTAAAGCCCTCCGAACATCTACACGCTGCTCAGACAACGTCGGTTACGCTGGCTTGACCACGTACACTGTAGGAAAGATGGCCGCATACCAAAAGATATACTTCTTTAAACAGCAAGCAGATGGCAAAAGAACTAGGGGGCGCCTAAAACTTTGATTTGTAGACATGTGTAAACGTGACTTGAAGATTCTGAACATAAACCCTGTAGCCTGGGAAGGAATAGCTGCAGACCGCAATCTCTGGAAACACACTCTAAAGGTTCACCTCAAACAAGAAGCAGACAGATTCATAGAGAAAGAGAATACACGACGAAAGAAAAGAAAAATTGACATTTCTGGGGGTGCTGCAAAATCCATAGTGAACTATGACTGATGGAGGCTACTACTAGACCGAACATAAAATATAATATATAGTTATATAATCGTGGGGTGCAGTAATGATGGAGTGCAATAAGCGTACGATACTAACAACATAAAAAATGCATGTTGCAGCTTTAAGAAAATAAAATGAAACAAACAACACAAATTTTCAAAACCTACATAGGTCTACACAGAAGATTACTACTGTCTATATCGTCGCTCAAAGTAACCAACTCCTGACGCCTTGCAACGAGCCAAACTCCCATCCACCATGGCACCATTTAGGAGTTGAAGACTAAGGGTGGCTGGGTCATGTAGGAAGAATTGACAACGATCGTGTACCCAAATAATGACTGTGAGGAGAACTTAGGGGCGGAAAGAGACCAAAGGGCAGGCCAGTGCTGAGACATAAAGATCTTTGAAGGGGGCTTTCTTGAAATAATTCAACAATAACAGAAGTTGAAGCTTGATTATATTTTGATAAAAAAAAGACTGCGTGACTCTATTCAACAACAACATACAAACATAATAACGCAACTATGTTCCACACGCATTTAAAATGACATTTTATATGAAAAAGAGAATTTTTTCATAAAAAATCAGAACACGATAATGTGGCGGTTATTTTTAGTACTTTATATAATTAGGTAAATGTCTAACCTTACATAGAACACAGACCTGCAGTGCATGCAACGAAATCGTGACATCTAAAGACAGACACTACTTCACAACCCATCGTGACATCTAAAGTCAGACACTACTTCACAACCCATCGTGACATCTAAAGACAGACACTACTCCACAACCCATCGTGACATCTAAAGACAGACACTACTTCACAACCCATCGTGACATCTAAAGACAGACACTACTCCACAACCCATCGTGACATCTAAAGACAGACACTACTTCACAACCCATCGTGACATCTAAAGACAGACACTACTCCACAACCCATCGTGACATCTAAAGACAGACACTACTTCACAACCCATCGTGACATCTAAAGTCAGACACTACTTCACAACTCATCGTGACATCTAAAGACAGACACTACTTCACAACCCATCGTGGCATCTAAAGTCATACACTACTCCACAACCCGTCGTGACATCTAAAGTCAGACACTACTTGACAACCAGTCGTAACATCTAAAGTCAGACACTACTTCACAACCCATCGTGACATCTAAAGTCAGACACTACTTCACAACCCATCGTGACATCTAAAGCCAGACACTACTTCACAACCCATCCAGACATCTAAAGTCAGACACTACTTCACAACCCATCCTGACATCTAAAGACAGACAATACTCCACAACCCATCGTGACATCTAAAGCCAGACACTACTTCACAACCCATCGTGACATCTAAAGACAGACACTACTCCACAACCCATCGTGACATCTAAAGTCAGACATTACTTCACAACCCATCGTGACATCTAAAGTCAGACATTACTGCACAACCCGTCGTGACATCTAAAGTCAGACACTACTTGACAACCAGTCGTAACATCTAAAGTCAGACACTACTTCACAACCCATCGTGACATCTAAAGTCAGACACTACTTCACAACCCATCGTGACATCTAAAGCCAGACACTACTTCACAACCCATCCAGACATCTAAAGTCAGACACTACTTCACAACCCATCCTGACATCTAAAGACAGACAATACTCCACAACCCATCGTGACATCTAAAGCCAGACACTACTTCACAACCCATCGTAACATCTAAAGTCAGACACTTCACAACCCATCGTAACATCTAAAGTCAGACACTACTTCACAACCCATCGTTACATCTAAAGTCAGACACTACTTCACAACCCATTTGGACCCTGGGCACAAATCAACCAGTCAACCAAAGAAATTGAAGAGAGGAGGACAACCCGGTAACCAAAAATATTACCCCGAAGACGGCTGTTTCGGGCCGAAGGGCACAGGTTTAGTGGCTCGCTGTAAAACTTGCGACACAACGCAAATGCGCCAAATTATTGTCATTTTAAGGTTAGACTGTTACTAGAGTTGTCGTATGACGACTGCAGAGGAAGAATTTTCTGTCGACAATGAAAATATTGTTTTTGAGAAGGAATCTCGAATATATCTGACAGCTAAGGAAGGAGGCGATGAAACTAGATAAACGTTAAAGGAAGACAGATAAGGAAGGAGGCGATGAAACTAGATAAACGTTAAAGGAAGACAGATAAGGAAGGAGGCGATGAAACTAGATAAACGTTAAAGGAAGACCGATAAGGAAGGAGGCGATGAAACTAGATAAACGTTAAAGGAAAACAGATAAGGAAGGAGGCGATGAAACTAGATAAACGTTAAAGGAAAACAGATAAGGAAGGAGGCGATGAAACTAGATAAACGTTAAAGGAAAACAGATAAGGAAGGAGGCGATGAAACTAGATAAACGTTAAAGGAAGACAGATAAGGAAGGAGGCGATGAAACTAGATAAACGTTAAAGGAAAACAGCTAAGGAAGGAGGCGATGAAACTAGATAAACGTTAAAGGAAGACAGATAAGGAAGGAGGCGATGAAACTAGATAAACGTTAAAGGAAGACCGATAAGGAAGGAGGCGATGAAACTAGATAAACGTTAAAGGAAAACAGATAAGGAAGGAGGCGATGAAACTAGATAAACGTTAAGGAAGTATAGCAACGGAAAAGTAACAAGAGAGGCAAAATGTATGGGATACTTGTCCAGGAAGGAGGGCCTGAAACGATAGGCGGAATGACAAGATGAAGAGGGAAGAAAGGAAAGATGTAGCATATTAAGATTTAGAAAGATAGATAGTATGAGTATTCATGGGAGACAAACATGAAGATATGGTACTGTGAAGTGTATTAACGGTTTAGGAAAGGCAGAGATGAAGATATGGTACTGTGAAGTGTATTAACGGTTTAGGAAAGGCAGAGATGAAGATATGATACCGTGAAGTGTATTAACGGTTTAGGAAAGGCAGAGATGAAGATATGATACTGTGAAGTGTATTAACGGTTTAGGAAAGGCAGAGATGAATATATGATACTGTGAAGTGTATTAACGGTTTAGGAAAGGCAGAGATGAATATATGATACTGTGAAGTGTATTAACGGTTTAGGAAAGGCAGACATGAAGATACGATACTGTGAAGTGTATTAACGGTTTAGGAAAGGCAGAGATGAATATATGATACTATGAAGTGTATTAACGGTTTAGGAAAGGCAGAGATGAAGATATGCAATGATGGCTATCTCTTCTATTGGTGGTCGAGGAAGACAAAGGAGAACGAGAGAATGATTGAGGTGTAAGAAATAACGAGAAGCACAGAGAGAACGAAGGAGTGTGTAAGAGAGATAGGAGATCAGAGAGTTTAGAAATTATAATTGATACTATGGTTGAGAAAACATAGTTCTTGTAATAGACAGACAAATGTGAATGTAAATAGACGGTTGTCGAAGAAGATACCGATCAACGTAACTACGCCTAACAAAGGAAGACATTAACGAATCTGTAAATTATTCTTTGACAAAGTTTCCTTTATTTCCTCATCCTCCGTCATTACAACGACATTAAATGGGCGTCGATGTGATCTGTTGTGGTTTACAATCAGTTGTGATATCAGCAACTTTCGTTCCAACACATCCGGCGTCAGCTAGGCATATTTGGGCATAAAGTTGCCTTCCATCTTTTTTGCTCTACTCGCTTGACCAGGCTGGTTAGTCTGTTTCTAGTCCTATACTGGAAGTGGGTGTAGAATCCTAATCATCAGTTTGGTTCACTGATCCTTACTGATCCTGACACAAGCTGTCAGCTATGAGTCACTAAGCACTTTCAGCAAAGTGCTTGTGGACGTATTGGGCCCGACAAACTTTAGTATTCCTTCTTTTGAGTGCAGACATACCTCGATGACAAAGCAAACATTGTATTTCTCGCTGTGGATTTTGTACTTGATTGAAAGCAGGTTCTGAACTTGTAATGGCGCCGTTTAACGAGATATAGAAGACTAAAATGCTCGTGTGTTCTAGACGACAGGGGAGTTAATCGCTTAAGCCTGAGTAATCTCAACAAACGCGAACTTGGTACTTTTAACAGTTAACACAACACGGCTTAGTGCACATTTTCATTTATTGCATGATTCTACGAATGTGCAAAGTGGCGGGTGCGCACCAACAGCATTAGAGGCTGAAGTTACAATCTTTATCAAAACGTTATCACTATGCTTGGTGTGTAGTCAAGTTTCGTTGGTTGCTCTCTTGTAGTAGAATCGAATCTACCAGAGAAGATAAAACAAATGACCTGTCTCATACCAGACCAAGGTGGAATATAAGGTTAGAAATATTTTGAGTACAAATATGCAGGGGCGTTTTAGTAAAGGTAAAGGTAAGGTACGAGACTTGAAATGGCGTCTTAGCACGCGAGTTTTCACCCATATGTGCTCGACCGCCTATCCAGAAGTGTTCGGAGACTTATGAACAGTGTCGCTTCAAGCATCGAAACTCACGACATTCCTCACCTTTCCAAAGTGCTCCTCTAGTACCCATCTCTGCCAGCGGCTGGGTCGACCACGGTGGTATTTTTTTTTCCAACCACGAGTACCACTCACACTGCTTCTATCGAACACGTGTATTGAGCACGGGTTGTCCGAACGTCGGTAGCCCATTTGGGCGGTTTTCCCAAATAAGCTACAGAAGAAGATGTGAAGGAAGGGGCCTAATAAGTAAGTTAGAATGAAGTATGAAGGAGCTAAACTTCTATTTAGACATCACGGGTGACAGCCCATAAATTGATTCCACAAGGAAGAGGGGAGTGCTAACAATATAAGAGTCAATAAAAGAACCTGCATATCCCCTTCCCCCAGTTGTTCGTCATTTTTCAGGTAGAAAAATCTGACATATATACATGCTTTCTGTGGGACCATAAGGGTGGGTAGTCGTTTTATGGGGTTGGTGGGGGGGGGGGGATATCTGTTGCAACAGTGATTCTTAAATTGGCGAGCTTGTGGGATTTAGTCGAGGAAAAGACGGTGAATAAAAACGGGAACCAACTTGCGATGCACGAAGAGTATAATACAAGCCTCACGTCAAATGTCTTCTTCTTCTACCTTTCAGTTCCCCGTGGAGCATAGGTCTTCGACAAACATTTTCTAAGCCGTTCTGTTTCTTACCATTCTTTTAAAATCGTTCCATGTCTTCCCCATCATCTTCATCTCTGCTTCTATCTGTCTTCTCCAAGAATTTCTACGCCTTCCTCTTTGTTTTTTTCCATTCGGATTCCAAAAAAGAGCCTGTTGTGTAATACTCTCAGTTGGCTTCCGTAGTGTGTGTCCTATCCAGCGCCATCGTCTTCGCTTTATCTCTTTATCCACTGGTATTTGACTGGTACATTTCCATAATTCTATGTTAGTGATTTTGTCCTGCCATCTCCATCCTTTTATTCTGCGTAAGCATCCATTAATGAAAGTCTGTATCTTCATGATTGTCACTTTAGTTGTTCTCCATGTTTGCACGTCAAATGTAATCAGTGTAAATGTATGAACTCATGCAGTGATGATATTTTAAAAATGCAATATGTGATGTATTTACCCGAAATTATTGATTGCATTTCTGAAATAATTGGAATAAAATGTATATGCACTCCCCATATGGTCACCTTATTACAATGTTTTTAAAATCTGGTTGAACTATTGCAGGGCTTTTTTCTGAAAAAAATGTTTACTGGTACTATATTATCTCATTGAGTTGTTACTACCGGTACACTAATATCTCATTGAGTTGTTACAACTGATACCCTATTATCTCAGTAAGTTGTTACAACTGATACCCTATTATCTCAGTGAGTTGTTACTACCTGTACCATATTATCTCAGTGAGCTGCTACTACCGGTACCCTATTATCTCAGTGTGCTGTTATTACCGGTACCCTATTATCTCAGTGTGCTGTTACTACCGGTACCCTATTATCTCAGCGAGTTGTTACTACCGGTACCCTATTATCTCAGCGAGCCGTTACTACCGGTACCCTATTATCTCAGCGAGCTGCTACTACCGGTACCCTATTATCTCAGTGTGCTGTTATTACCGGTACCCTATTATCTCAGTGTGCTGTTATTACCGGTATCCTATTATCTCAGTGTGCTGTTATTACCGGTACCCTATTATCTCAGTGTGCTGTTATTACCGGTACCCTATTATCTCAGTGTGCTGTTATTACCGGTACCCTATTATCTCAGTGTGCTGTTATTACCGGTACCCTATTATCTCAGCCAGCCGTTACTACCGGTACCCTATTATCTCAGCAAGCTGCTACTACCGGTACCCTATTATCTCAGTGTGCTGTTATTACCGGTACCCTATTATCTCAGCGAGCCGTTATTACCGGTACCCTATTATCTTAGTGAGCTGTTACTACCGGTACCCTATTATCTCAGTGAGCTGTTACTACCGGTACCCTATTATCTCAGTGTGCTGTTACTACCGGTATCCTATTATCTCAGTGTGCTGTTACTACTGGCACCCTATTATCTCAGTGTGCTGTTACTACCGGTACCCTATTATCTCAGTGTGCTGTTACTACCGGTACCCTATTATCTCAGAGTGCTGTTACTACCGGTACCCTATTATCTCAGAGTGCTGTTACTACCGGTACCCTATTATCTCAGCGAGTTGTTACTACCGGTACCCTATTATCTCAGCGAGCCGTTACTACCGGTACCCTATTATCTCAGCGAGCTGCTACTACCGGTACCCTATTATCTCAGTGTGCTGTTAGTACCGGTACCCTATTATCTCAGTGTGCTGCTACTACCGGTACCCTATTATCTCAGTGAGTTGTTACTACCGACACCCTAATATCTCATTTCGTAAAATAATATTAAAAAATCGTAATAATCCAGTCTTGAAGCTCAAGGTGGAGTTGTGAAGAAAGTAAGTGGAGTTTTGACGGAAATAGTGATGTTGTGAAGGAAGTAGTGGAAGTTTAAAGGAAGTAGTAAAGTTTTGAAGGGAGTAGTTTTGTTTAGAAGTAAGTAATGGAGTTGTGAAGGAAGTAGTGGTTTTAGAAGGAAGTAGTGGAGTTGACAAGGAGGTAGTGGAGTCGTAAAGGAAGTAAGTGGAGTGGTGACATAAGTAGTGGAGTTATGAAGGAGGTAAGTGGAGTTTTGAAGTAAATAAGTATAATGTTCATTGATTTTTACCAATAAATCAGTGAAGTATATTTCTTTTTAAAGATTTAGTCAATACTTTTTACAATATTTTTTTCTACTTCAACTTTGCTTATCACATTTGGTCACACCATCATGACGAGTTTAATTCTGCACTTTGAGTCGGTTGATAGATGCCTTACTGTTAAAAAAAAAAAAAAAAAAAAAAAAAAAAAAAAAAAAAAACTATCTTTACGTCACATAGTACCATTGCTGGTGTATGACGGGGGGCAACGATAGAACCAGAGAAATAAAGGCCGCTTGGTCAAAGCAGTCGCCACGACGTGTGAGACTCGGGATTTTTATTTCACCCCCGATAGAAAAAATCCTTTCTGTCTACCGCGCGCTTCGAACACCGAACGTCGGCTTTTCAGCCAGCGGAACAGTGGTTTTAGCCGCACGGCCACGCGTACTGTAATAAGGAATTAACATAATGTATTGGGTAAAAGCCTGTCACTGTTCTTGTGCTTTCTGCATCCAAGATGATACCTACTCCTCTTTGGTGTTCAGTACCTCCAGAATAGATTATTGTATGTTTATCATAGTACATCTCCCCTGATCCGGTGTTTCTTATTTCGCAAAGTCCTAGTAATTGTAAACCCATTCTTTTCATTTCTTGTATGATGTTTTCTAGTTTACCCTTATGCATGAGTGTTCTTACATTCCAAGTACCTATCTTTAGAGTTTGTTTTATCCTTATTTTGCTTACAGTAGCTTGAAGACGATCGGGTATCACCTGTAGCACATGATGTCCCCTATCGAACGAGGGTTTTCCATTGGAATCACCCTTAACGTTGTTGTCGTGATTTCAATTGTTGTGTTGATGATGATGAATGTTTTACAAAGGTGTAGACCAGCCAGGTTGACGAAAATCCGTGTACTCGTGGTCTTCACTTCGAGAGAAGCTCTTGCCAGTTTGTGCAGATTCTAAGTGCAATTTTTTCCCCACACGAAATCATCATCATCAAGTAACGGGCCTGTTGGCGTAGGTGATCATGTCTCTCCACAACTTTCGATCTATCTATCTATCGTCCTTTCGAGCCGAAGACGGCACATAGGGCAGAACCACAATCTCAAAAACAGAAACCTTGCATGCCAAAATGGCACATATTGCAGAGATCACTGCTCTAAAATATATGGCTCTGTTTCCATAACAATACTTTTTACAATGACAGCTTGTCAAGCCATCGATCAACCTCCTTAGTCGCCTCTAACGACATGCCTGAAAGGTCACAGTGTCACTATTACCACAACTTTGGATCTCGACAATTATTTATCATTTCTGTTGTTGACCTTCTGCCAAGTCATTCTCTTAAGCTGTCTGGCATCTTTTCTCTTTGTTTCCCTCTATCACTTCGTCCCTCAATTTTTCCAGTTGTTACAATATATTCCAGCTGTTCCCTTCTCATTACAAGAATTTATGACCACACGAAATACAGGGTCAATTTGATTATGCTGAACTAATTGTGACCAAATGTAGTTTTAAAAAAATCCTGAGAATAAATAAAATACATGAAACAAACTAATCGAAGTTTATACATGAATATACATTTGTAAAAATCTATTCTATTGAAAGTATAGTGTCACACTAACAACTCTTGAATAGCTTGCACTTGAAAATATCAACATCGTGTGCCATACCGGTTAGGGTAGATGATCATGCGAGTCCATAATTTTCTATCTACAGAGCATCATATCAATTCTGTTGTTGACAGTTTTCCGTGCCATGACACCAAGTTATCTAGTATCTTCTCTCTATGTTGTCCGCGATCTCTCATTCCCAGTATTTTTCCAATTGTAACCAAGTATTCCAACTTTTTTCTTTTCTTGATGTGTCAGAAAAATTTTCGATTGTTTCTTTCTGATGTTATTTAGGAGTTTTCTTTTTGTGTTGGCCTCTTTGAGAATTTTCTCATTGCTTTCTTTTTTTTGTTTTAGGAGCCAGTAGTGGGGAGTGTTAAACACTCTAAGGTATAATGACAGCTTTAAAAATAAGGAACACAAAATAATACTGACGTTTCGGCCTGTGGCCTTCTTCAGAGTACAAGGACAACGACAAGAAACGGTGAAGCACACTGTGGTTTGACGTCAAAGTAATCCGGGTTCACTTAAATTCTAACATCAAACTGACGTCAACTTCTTGTTTCTTTCCTTTCTTGTAACCCTCATGGCTGTTCTGGTAACATTAATGCCCTTGTAACAGTGACAATGCAGCAGTGATTAATTATACGCAAAAGATAAAGGTTATGAAATTCCAGCATCTTGGTCATGTGCGGCAACTCACAGTTGACCACGTGCTCAACACAACGTGATAGATACAGAACACAGAAACTGCAACTCCAAATATTCGGAACAAAACTTGTGTTGACACTACATAAGATGACACAAGACTTCGTCTAGATCTCGTACCAAAAATGTATCCCTTTTTTAGTTACACTTCACAGCTCATCTGGATACATATCTTGGGTGTGTATAAAAGTCAGTGATTACACATAATATTTGATATGGCCGTCTAAACATCTATCAAAATATATAATTAGTAGAAATTCTGTATTCGTGTTTTGGCTACCGCAGTTGTTATATGACACTCTGCCAAGTTATGTAATTATATCAACATAACTTCTTTTACATAGCATACAATCAGAAACACGATAATATGACTTATGTGCATAACTTGTATCAACGACTATTCTTATGAAATATGCATATCCCTAACCTTGATTTCCTTAATAAACACTGATCTATTTTGAGACCCGAAATATCTGCTTCTAGGTAAATATTTTCCTTTAAAATGAATCTGAATAATCCTTTACTAAAACTTCACTGAATGTTTCCTTAAGTATCGAATACCAAGTAAAGTCCTCAACTGTAATGTTCTTCTCACTGTCTTGTTTTCTTCTCTCTTGATCTAATCATCTCATCCCAGCTCATTTCATTATTCCCAAAGGCTAACAACTCTTCCTTAAATACTGCAGCAACCAATATTGGTTCCGTCATCTTCATTTAATCGCATGCGAACGTTTAACTTCAAAGGCAAGTCCAAACCAAGTATTTGGGTGGGTCGCTTCCGAGCTACGTAACATATATCTCATCTTGCGCCAAGATATTATCTTATCTGCTTACTTTTCTTTCGCTTCCAGCATTAGCAGCAACTCGTATCAATATCAAACATTTCATTTGTTAAAGCCACGCCTAAAATGTGGTGTGGCTCTGGAAACGTCAAACAATGTCCAATAAGATTGTTAAGTCCGGCGAAACCGATATCGATAACGTAATACTATTACAGCTCCAAACAGTTTTCTTTATTTCTCTATTTGCCGCATCACTTACCTCCATGCCTCTTTGTTGCGGGTGTTCGTTTCGAACTAACAAAGTCCAGATCTGCACATTCTCTGATGTTCTCTTCCAATCCTTTTTCTGTCTTCCTTTTCTTCGTTCATTCAACGTTCTCGAGAGATGATTTTTGCAATTTCTTAGGAGCAGAATAAATTACCTCGTTTATTCCTCGTGGTGGCTTGAATGTCTTCTCCTCTGAGTTGATAAATATTTCACCCCAGTTATAATATCATAGTTGAATACTTAACTCCTATAAGACAACGTTAGATACCAGGCAATTGTTTAGACCTGTACATAGTTTGTATTATAATTGCAGCTCGGCTTTTTCGTGTTTGTTCATATAAAGATCTATTTTGGCCCCAAAAAACTACAGAGCTGATAGAGATCATACTCCACCATCAGTGGTACCCCAGGAACAAGACTAATCAGCTTGTGGCTGAGCGCTGAATAAAGAAAAGAGCCCAAAATAAGATATCTTTAATCAAAGGTTTATATTATTACCAAGTCCTGTGAATTGTAGTGGTATCAGTCACCGTTAACAAACAATTGCTCTCTTTGGTACTTCAAGGCATATTATTATTCATCTTCTTCTTTCCTTCCTCATTTACCTTTCAGCGTCGAGGGGATATATAGTTTGCGGTCTTTTTCTCTTCTGTTGGCTTCTCCTTCTTCTATATTTCTTAATGTTAATAATATTCCATCACTCCATATTATTCGGTGAACTTCCGGTATATGGTGGATAGGCGGCAGGAACCATTGAAGAATATGCCTGAAAAATGTTCCTTATTGCAGTTTCCTCATATTCCGAATCCGGACTTGTTGCAGGAGCTACTGAGTTAGGTGCGCTGTGCACACCGTGAGCTGTGTGTCTCATCCGTTTTGATCATGTTTCTATATTCCAATTGTTTACGATGAATGATGATATCGTATGACAGGGAACAGTTGACTGTGTTCACTTTCTGCTCGGTTTCACCTTATGTCTTTTTCGGCGTGTGCTGAGACTGCTACGATGGGGAATACAGTTACCTTTCTTAGTTTGGGAGATGAGTTGGTAATTCGGATGATTCCACTGGCACGGGCGGTTGAGCGATTATGGATTTTAATTCGTTTGCAGTGATACCGAGGCCTTCCATAACCAATCCATATTATTCGAGGTCTTGGGTTTGGTGTTCTCGCAATGTTTACTGAAAGCTTGCTGTGTTGTGTTTTATCTTTCTGCCTTATCCGTGGCCAAACAATTTTATTAGTTGTTTCTTTATGTTTTCAGTAACGCGAAATGTTCTAGATTTTTTTGTCAGATTCATTTCTGATCTTACCAAACAGGTTGTTTCCAGTCATGCGTCTAACACATTTCTTTTCTGAAATGGTTAATTTTATTATTGTTCTATAGCGGCGTAATTTGCCTTCGATCCGTTAGTTACCACCAGGGTTTTCTGGCAGTTCTTGCTAAATATAAATTTGGGCCATATACCTCTCAAATATATATCTACACCACATACCTTCCCAATTATAAACCTACACCATGTACTATCCCAAATAAATATATACACCACATATACCTTCCAAATTATAAATATGCACAATATTCCTTCCCAATTATAAATGTACACCATATACATTCCCAATTATAAATCTATACCACATACCTTCCTACATATTTGTCGATATCACATATTTTTCCCCCAAAAAATCAACACTTTGTGTCTTTCTAAATATATGTATCTATCTATACCAAATTGTTTGCAATAGAATACTATCTTTTAAGTCACCTAACGTCTGCCATAGAGGTTGTTGAATATAGGCCGCATGCTGTAGACCAAGTGGGGTACATGATATACTTCACCCAGGCTGGGAAAAGGGACACAAAAGAAATTGAATCCTTTCTAGAATCGAATCCTCGCACCTAAAGGATTTAAATTCATGGATACCATAAATAAATGTACTGTACAGCTGTTCGTTTTAACTTAAAAGTTAAATTTTAGTTACAATTCTACACATTTATAAGCGACTATGACCTGAGTCTACTGCATTTCCATCATTACAATTTTTTTTCCCCCTTTTTTTTTTAAAACGGAAGTTGTTTCTATTTCTGAGACCACACAGATGAAATCACTTACTTTATGATATTAATCATATTAACTCATTGTGGTAACGATATTTTAGCTCACTATTCATGATGTTAACGATATTTTAGCACAACATTCGTGATGTTAACGATATTTTAGCACAACATTCGTGATGTTAACGATATTTTAGCACAACGTTCGTGAAGTTAACGATATTTAAGCACAATATTCGTTATGTTAACGATATTTTAGCAAAATATTCGTGATGTTAAAGATATTGTAGCACAATTTTCGTGAAGTTAACGACATTTTAGCACCAATAATCGTGATGTTAAAGATATTTTAGCACCAATAATCGTGATGTTAACTATATTTTAGCACAATTTTCGTGAAGTTAACGATATCTTAGCACAATTTTCGTGAAGTTAACGATATTTTAGCACCAATAATCGTGATGTTAACGATATTTTAGCACAATTTTCGTGAAGTTAACGATATTTTAGCACAATATTCGCGAGGAAAAGTAGCAGTTCATCTAATAATTTTGAACTTTATTTTTAAATATTACTTTTTTTTTTTTTACTACAGAAGTTCTTACATTTTAAGCCTCCAATCCTTCTAATTAAAGTGAATGTACCACAAAAGTTCTGACATTTGACGCTATACCCCTGCTATGTAAAGGTTAATGTGATTTTTTTTTTGGGGGGGGGGGGGGGGGGTAGGGA